>APFE030102637.1:150099-187776 GCA_000404065.3 Pinus taeda | reverse complement strand
CTGTTTTTCTTGCTCATTATTTTATGGTACTGATATGCAAAAATAATTCAAAGTGTAAATAAGGAAGATTTGTTAAAGGAACTAGATAATACTGATTCCCCCCCCCCCTCAGTATTATTTTCAACACGAGCTACTGATGGAATGTGGAAAGTTAATGATTCATTCAAGTAAGATGAAAGACCTATCCAGTTACTCGTTTACAAATATTTAATAATGAAGTTCACATCTTAAAAGATCAGAGGTTTAGGTAATAAAGGGAAACAAAGATTACTTAATAATAGAATGCAACAAGAAGCTTTGGATATGATATTTATCTAGGAAACTAAATGTTCCATTCAAAAATTCAAAGAAATTAATAGTAAATGGCTTAATAGATTCGAGTTTCTAGAAGTTAAAGCAGATAATATAGCTGGAGGCATACTCACTCTTTGGAACCCCTAAAAGATTGGCATAATAGATGTTGAGGCATCTAGGAATTATTTATCAGTTGTTATACAACCTGTGGGAGATAGCGAGACTTATTTGGTCATGAATGTCTATGGTCCACAAAGACTGGACGATAAACTCAAATTTCTAGATTATCTTGTAGAACTCAGAGATAGACATGCAAGAGTTCCTTGGATAATGGGTGGGGACTTCAATATGATCAAATCACTTTTATAAAAAAAAAAGGGGGAACAAGAACTTTAAATAAATATTGTACAACATTTCTAACTTTCATAGATAATATGAAGCTAGTTGACACTGATATGAGTAATGACCTCTTTACTTGGAACAACAAGAGAAGAGGGGAGTCACAAGTAGCCTCAAAATTAGACATATTGATAATCTCAAAGGATCTTATGCTCATAGAAAAGGAAATGACAATGAGAATTCTCCCCTTTGGTGGCTCGGACCATTGGCCTGTACAAATGGAGGTACAGGGCATAGGCACCCCCAAGAATAGGCATTTCAGATTTGAGAATATTTGGCTTACCCACCCCGATTTTATCAGTAACATAGCAACATGGTGGAAAGAGGATCTACGCATTTAGGGAACAAGAATGTTTCTGCTTCACAAAAGACTAAAATACATCAAGCTCAGACTCAAAGAATGGAACAAGAAGGAATTTGGTAATATTTTTGCAGCAAAAAAAGAGGTTGAAGATAAGATGCAAACACTCAATAAAACTCTTATTACAGAGGGCTTTGACAGAGTCAGAGATGACAAAGTTACCAAATGCCATCAAGACTAGGAGAACTTATGCAAACGAGATGAAATATATTGGAGACAAAAATCTAGAGTTCGGTGGCTAAAAGAAGGGGAATGGAGCACCAAATTTTTCCACAGATCTACCATGGCAAATAGATCCCACAATAGGATCTCTTCAATCAAGGATGAGAGAGGTCATCTTTGCAATTCCCATGAGGAAATAGAATCTGTGTTAGTCCAACACTTTCAAGGTATAGCAAAGGAGACCAGTACAGAAAGAGAACACTTTATCAGGGACTTAACAAGGCATATACCCAGGCTAGTATCTAGAGAGTATAATTTCAATCTCAACAAGCTGAGACTGAAGAGGAGGTCAGTGAAGCAGTTAAGGAAATGTAAAATGGAAAAGTACCAGGCCCTGATGGTTTCAATGTGGATTTCTTCAAAGCCTATTGGAGCATTGTTAAACAAGATATTATGAATGTGGTGGAAGATTCTAGGTTGAATAGAACCATTTTGAAGGCGCTCAATACCTCCTTCATCTCCTTGATACCCAAACAGGATAATGCTCAAACTCTAGATAGGTTTAGACCCATAGGTTTGTGCAATATGGTGTATAAAATTATATCCAAAGTTGTTGCCAATAGACTCAAACCCCTTCTCCCTACTCTTGTGTCTATGGAGCAATCAGGTTATGTGGAAGGTAGACAAATTCTCAATAATATCATTCAAGTGCATGAAGTGGTGCATTCATTGTTAAGCAATCAGAAGGCGGAAATGATTATGGAACTGGACCTTGCCAAAGCTTATGATAAGCTAAATTGGACCTATATTAGGAAGGTCTTTCTAGCCTTTGGCTTTAACCATAATTGGTTAAGATGGGTTATGGCACTGGTCACTTCTTCTAGCTTTTCAATATTGGTCAATGGTTCTCCTTCCAAGACCTTTACTCCCTCAAGAGGTCTCAGATTGGGAGACCCACTCTCTCCCTTTCTCTTTATCCTCATGATGGAAGGACTTGGGCGGTCTATCAAGCATGAAAAAGAAGGGGGTTTTATCAAGGGTATCCAACTTTCTGAAAATGGACAAGCTTTGTCCCATCAACAATTTGTTGATGACACTATGTTGCAGGGAGTCCCCATGGTAAAAGAAGCTCTTGCTTATAAACAAATCCTACATGACTTTGCTATGGCCACAGGTATGGAGGTAAATTTATCCAAATCTAAGATTTTTTTCTTTAATACTCATATTGCTATTTAGAGAAACATCTCCAGAATTATAGGATTTCAAAGGGAGGTCCTTCCTTCCAAGTACCTGGGAGTTCTTCTAACCAATAAAACTTTGCACAAAAACGTCTCGGAGCCAATAATCAATAAGATGCAGGATAAAATCAGAAAATGGACTATTAGATCTTTAAACTTGGCAAGTCAGTTGGTGCTTACAAAAGTTGTTTTGCAATCAATGTCCATTTTCATGCTTTCAATACTTCTAGCTCCAAACAGAGTTTTACAACAATTGAGAACTATTCAAAGAGACTTTCTTTGGGGTAAGGGGGAGTAGAGAAGGAAATGGGCCTTTGTTTCCTAGGATAAGCTTTCAAAACCAAAATCCCATTGGGGCCTTTGATTGGATGATCTAGATGTACTCAACAAGGTTTTAGGGGAAAAATTATTGTGGCATTGGGTGAAAACTCCAAAGGCTCAGTGGGCTCATGTATGGAAAGAAAAATATGCCAGCACTTGGCAAGATAATGATCACATCGGGATGACGAGAATCATAAAAGGATCCCACATTTGGAATAAGGCATAGGAGAATAGAGAATTAGTGCAGAAAAATAGTTTCTAGGAAATTAGAGAAGCCGTCCTTGCTCTGTTTTAGGAGGATAGATGGAAACAAGAACCTACATTGTTAAGGGAGGAATTTTTGGACCTAAAGAAAGAAATATACACCAAAGGGCTTTTCAGGGTTAAAGATTTTTGGGAACTCCCCAATCTAGAAGACAAATGGAAAACTTGGAAGAATATAGAATTTGGGGATGACAACCCCTTGAAAGCTAAAACAGAGGCACTACTGTGAATTTTGGAACAAAGGAAGATTCTTGTTTTAGAGGAGCATCACCAACTCAGATGGGGCAACAATAAAGAAGGTAGCTTCACTATTAAGGAACCCAAGAAGGTATTCCTTGAGCTAGATTCCCATGTTCCGGAGAGGGTTTGGTAGAACCTTTGGAAGTATCAAGGTTGGATGAAAATTAAACTCTTCATGTGGTTCGTTCATCACACAAAAATTATGACTTGGGAAAATATTAGGAAGAGGGGTGTTCGAGGACCTTCTAGATGCCAGCTCTGTGAAGCCCAAGAGGAGACAATGGAGCACTTTCTCAATAATTGCACCTTTACCTCTAGGTTGTGGGACTCCTTTGCTACAATTTTTCAATAGATGGAGAGGGACAAAGAAAGCATTATCAACACCCTAAAAAACTGGAGACAAAACTTTTCTGAGTATGAGTTTCTTCGCTTGGCTTGGGTTTTAAGTCCAAGCTTCATAATTTGGAATGTTTGGAAAGAAAGGAACAATAGAATATTCAAAAATGTTCACAGCACCACCCAACACATTTTTGAGCAGATCTTAAGATAACTCAAGGAGATGGTTGGCACTCTTGTGCACAACTCCCCCAGAAATCCACCTCTAGAAAAGGGGAGGTAGATACTTTGTCAGCTAAGTATGCAGGGACTTATACCATAGGGAATGGATAGGAAGGTTATGAATATGCCTAATAAGCTAGATTATTGGCATCCTCCCCCTCAGGGTTTTTTGAAATTCAACATAGATGGGGCCTCTAAAGGCAACCCAAGTGTTGCTAGTTTTGGAGGAGTGTTACGAGATGATAGTGGTTGTATTCTTTTCATTTTCCATTGCCATCTGGGAAGAGCCACAAAATATGGCTAAATTAATGGTACTTGAACAATGTTTAGATTTCCTGAAGCAAGATAATCTCCAGAACATTATTATTCAAGCCGATTATAAGATGATCATTAACTCAGTTAAAAGAATTTGCTATGGCACAGAGCTAGAAAAATACTCAAGTCATTGGAGGCTAATACAGGTCTTTCAAAGGATTCAATTTCACCTCCTAGACTTACGCATAGTGAGTTTCACTCATGTGCAGAGGACGGCCAATAAACTAGCGGATGTTCTAGCCAATCAAGGAGCGGCTTGCACTAAAAACAGTGTCAAGCTAATCTGGAAAGATATGCCTCAGAACAGATTAAGGGAGAAATGTTTTAGTCATGCGGAAGAGGACTACAAGGTATATCGAAACAAGGCCATAGAAACGGGATCTAGTTGACCTTTATGCAGAGTTATGACACAGGCAAGGTCATTTTGGGCATGCAGGTTGATGTTTGGTATCAGCATATAAGAAGTTTCAGTGGATTGGCTAGAATCCAGGATCCTCTTCTTCTTTTGGCCAAGGCAACAAAATATAGTCTTTCATGGCAACCACTATTCCTTGCTTTCTTGGCCGGCGGTAGCTTTAATACCCTCGAAATGGTTTCCAATGCATCGCACCACTTTCAGGTTGGTAGCAATATTTTCTTCTTCAGAAGCGATTCCACTCACCTTCCAACACGTGGCTCAAGGTGGGGAGGCAATACTACCCTCATCGCGTGGTAATCTTCAGCGAGGTTAGGCCATGCAATATGCTTCGTGACCATTGGATCTACTATGGTCATTCTACGGCTGGGATTACTCAGGCTTGTTGGTGGGTCCGAAACTAAGGTTAACTTCCATGTTGCTCGCATGATCTATCTGGTATCACGCGCATCTGGTGGATTTCGGGAGGTGTACTTGAACGAAAGTTGTGTAAAAAATGGACCCAATAGAATTATCAATTACGGTCTTCTAAGTTCATCGGGTCCAATTTGATTGATAAACGTTGTGCTTATTGGCCATTCAAAATGTCTCCCATCTGTTGGATCTTTGGCTCAGGATCTAACGACTAATTGTCTGTTAAGCCTTTCGTACAATATTTATTTTTCCGATTGAATAGAAGGTTCCGCTCTTGCCTGTGCAAAAAAAAATAAAACTTTGAATTTAATTAAATTTGATTTCATAAAATATATATATATATATATATATATATATATATATATATATATTATAAAATTATATATTTAATATATTTACTTTTATTATTAAAATATTGGGCTTTGGGGCCCCATATTTAATCATATTTTTCATGCTACAAATCACAAAGGGTTGAAGTTCAATGTACCAAGTCACGAACCAATCCCAAGCCTAGTGTAAGCACCAAACCAAGGGGAACAACCTATGATAGACATGGGTGCTTTATGCATCAAACAATAATTAGAGTGCTTCCATTTATAAAAGCCATCGTGTTGCCTTACCTAATTTATGTGGGATACTTCCCACCAAATAAAAAATTAAAATACTGAATAGAGAGCCTGGTCTCCAAGTCATCCTTCAACTATTGAAAAGTCAAAGAAACAAGCTAAATCAAAGTCCAATGCATCAAATACCGAGCCAAAATTTTGATTTATGTTTCATCTTCCAAATAAGAAAGCCTCAAGTTTATATTGTAGAAACAAACAAAAGAGGTAAAAATCCACATGCATAAACCAACTGCAACTTTCAATGGAGAGCATTGGAAGTCATAGATTGATGTCCCATGTGATAAGCCTCGGTATTGCAACAAGAATGATGCAACTCCCAAGGCTACGGACTTTAATTATCAACCCGGGCTCCGTACAAACTTAAGAGGTGTCGGAACTATATGTGTGACATACAATGTGTCATTCCTTTGCTTTCATGATGTAATAGAGTGCATGTACTAAAGTCAAATCTTAAGCTAATTGCAAAAAATAAAATGTTCGAAATGCAACCTTAACCGTAAGAAAGAAAGTACAAGGAAAGAGACGGAAATTCAATGCTAAATCATACCATTTCCTAATTAACTGCCAGGAAACTATGCTTTACAATAATGCTAAATTATCATGAACCAAATGCTACTATCTAATAATGGAAGTAAGAAGCATGAAACATCACTAATGTGCAAGTAAATGAAATGAAATAAATCTATTTTTGACTTTTTGTCCTTTCATGCAAAATCAAGTATGCAAACTAATTTCCTTTGGTGATGTGGCAAGTGAATTCAGGATGTTTGAGGTTGGATGGAAGGGTTTGGAGATGGTTGGATGGTGTGGGAGACCATTGGAAGGATTTTGGTGACTTCCTAGAGTTCTTCTCTCAATATGGCCTCAAAACAAGCCATTTCAGGAAAACCTACAGGATGTAGTAGAAACCTACAGGATGATCCTGTAGGAATTACAGTGAACCTACAGGATACAGCTGAGAGAAAAATTTGAGGTGTTGGAGGTGATGGGAGGCCTAGGAAAGGTGTGTGATGGGTGGAATGGAGTGCGAAAATTCCTAGGATCACTCAAAACTCAAAAAGCTTAGAGAAGTTTCCCTGTGAAATGATTAAATTAGTGAAGGTTTAATGACCAAACAGACCAAATCCAAATTGGATGAGACAATTTTTTTTATTAACTAGGATATCTTAGGTCCCTATTCCAAGTGGAATCACTCAAAAATATCTCTATTAACACATGCAAAAAAAATAAAAAGCATTACTAGTCGAGAATCTAGAAATTCGAGAACTAGTGAGCTAGTAAATCTAAAAAATGCCTAACCAAATCAAGTGAAAATGCAATGGGGTGATTCTTGTTATGTACTAGAATGTTTTTTTGATCTAACGCAAGTGGATTCAATTCAATTGAAGCTCCTTAGCATGCTCTAAAAATTAGCAGGAATTTATTGTTCTTTGCTAAAAAGGAGGTCCAACAATCTAGATTTGGGAATAAGAAGACTAATCCAAGAAACTCAATGATTATTATGAACTTGAAAATATTTTCCAAGGATGAAGTAATGCTTGTGATCCTGTAAAATAACTTACATCAACCATTTAATTCAATCCTACAACAAGAAATCATTCATACTGAATGCAGAAATAGAAAAAAATAAAAACTAGAGATGCATGTGAATAAGCAATGAAAATAAGGAAAGAAAACGATACAAAAGAGCTCTGAGGTTCCTGGGATAGCCAAGCCCAAGAAAATTAGAGACCTATGGAGGAGAACAAGATTTAGAATCTGAACATGACACCAATCTTCATTATTTTCGTCAATAGAATTACATCCCTGCAAGAAAATATAATAGAGCTGCAAGAATACAAGCTCTCTCCACAATAACACTAATGAAAATCCCCCCCCTAGAGGAAAATTCAACATGCTACTTATACAAAATGATTAGGAATCATTCCTCATGAATGGAGGAAGCTTTCTCGACCGAAATCCCTTGACTAGTGGATCTACTCCCTTGATTGGTGGATCTGTGCCCTTGATTAGTGGAACAAATTCCTAGATTTTCTCAGTCATTGGAGTTCCAAAATTTGTGCCATAATTCCATAATATCTTGTTGACTTATTATTTATTATTGATCCTCCATTAGTAGGGAACATGTCCCTAAATTATCTCCTCCTCCAACTCTTCATAATATGCCCAATATTCTCATAATATTCCACAAAAAATAAATAATACTAGGCACAAATATTCAATTATTCACAAACCTTCGTAATGAATATATTAAAGTTAAAAATAAATTATATAATGCAAAAAGAGAGGTTTAATGTGATGAAGGATGGTCATAGGCCTTAATTTAAGTTTTAAATTAGAGGCATGGACCTTAATTTATGTCTAATTTAGAGGCCCATCATACCCCCCTGGAAAAAGTGTTGCTCATCCTCTAAGAAACTTAGTGACCTCATTGTGCGTCATCCATGGCCCTGGTGGCCTCTCCCTTGTGCATTAAGAATCTTGGTTGTAAGCTTAGCAAGGACAAGCCCAAAAACATATTTGTTCAAAGAAAAATCATTGTTTCTTGATACCATTAGCTTGCTTTCTTTCCCTTATTCAAGATGAGTTCTTTCGAATATTTTTTTAGTTTGGCAAGGTCTTCCACACCCTTATTGGCATAGAAAGTCATTTATTTGTCATAGCACTGCCTCTTGTAGTATTTATGGGTCACTGTAATTCCTACAGGATCATCTTGTAGAAAACACAGTCCCTTTGTAAATTGAAGTAAAAGAGTGAAAAAAATGACAGAAATGGTGGAGGAATGAGTGGTAATGAGTGGTAAAATAAAAACATGAGTGACAAGGGTCTCTTGTTGATCCTCCTTTGCTCTTTGACCATCCTTATTACTGACCTGCAAATGGAAATTTCTTGAAAATGGAGAGGATGCTCTCTTTGTTTTTCTTTTTTTCGAGAATGAAATGGGATGGATGAATAATGAATAGATAGTGAATATGAAGTGGATGGAGGGCTTGGAGTGCTGTGGTGACCTTGTCCTTTGCAAAAATTTCTTCTTTTAACTGCTATCCTCATTCCTTGAAATCATCGCCCTTCATAATTTTACTTTTCAACATTGCATGAGTGAAGGAGTGAGCTACAATCAACTAGTTGAAGGCAGCTGAGACTGTTGACCCATCCTTAGCTTATAAAACCTCATCTCTCATGCATTGAAAACAAATTTATAACTATAATATGCTCAAGAGAAGAGGTCAAGAATATTGCATACCTATACCTACCTGATGGTTTTTGGAGAGACATGCATGCTGCTATTGACTTGATGTTGATGTGCAGGTGTTGGGTGGTGATGATGATGATCCTGATGCTCCTACTAAGATCTGGATGAGATTCTTTGACCTTTGGATCTCCTTTAAAACTGCTCATTGCTAAACCTGTAGGTGTTGTTCGGTATCCTATAAGTTTACTGGACAACGACTTGTTTTGTCCATATCTCCCAAACGGTATAGTGGATTGAGCTGAAACCTTTTAAGCATGTTGCCATCATCATTATACACCTCCCCATAGACAAATTTTGGTCAATAGATGCACGGATATCGAGAAAAACTAAAAATTGTTGACGGTGATGGAGGTCTATTTCTTGGAAACCATGCACTGGAATTTGCTCAAATTTCTTGGACATGTTACCATAATCCAAATGCATCTCCCCATTAAACAATTTTTTAAATGGATGCAGAGATATTAAGAAAATGAAATAATGGTTGAAGGTGATGGAGGCTGATTTCTTGGAAACCATGCACTTGAATTTGCTAAAATTGCTTGACCATGTTACAATCATCCATATGCTCTCCCCCTAAAACCGATTGGCAAATGGATTCACAGTTTTCAAGTTATTGAAAAAACAAATTTATGATCTATGTATTTTTGTATCCTATAGTGAAACAGAGCATCCTGTAGTTTTTTAGGACAACAAGAAAATTGAATGGTAGAAGCTTGAGAATGATGGATGGATGATGGAAATAGATGAGGGTGATGGATTGGAATGGCCTTGGCCTTGTTGGAGCATTTGAGCGAAGTAGGAGAAAGTCACAATTTGACTTATTTTGACTAAGCTTGACCAATTTTTCTTTTGGTACCAACTTGTTCGTGTTTCTTGCAGATGCTGGAGAGTACATGCATGCATGGACCAAGGATTATTTTTTTTTCTCTTTTTTTCTTCTAGTCCTACTAGCTGCATTAACTAGTAGGTCTGCCTAGGCACCTCAAAGGAGGTTTTCACCTAGGATTTTCTTTTTTCAACCAATTGACCGCCTCATGGAGATTTTCAATCAATGAGCCAATTTGAGGTGCCTCCAAGGAGGTTTTAACCTTACATTTTTTCTATTATTTTTCATTTTTTTTCTTGTTACCCTACCCTACTTGAAAATGAAAATCACTTTCACGTATTAAAATACTTCCAATGGAGCCATGTGCACATCAATATGACAGATAAAATTATGTAGAGGCTTGAAATGTACGCTTTGACATGTACCTAGATTTCAGAGACCAAATTATTTGACTTTAAAAGGATCAAGCATAGTTGAGGTAGAGAGTGGTGCTACATCTTAGTGATTTTCTGGAACCATATTTCAATATAGTTGTGATGCGTCTGGTTCACTTGTTGATTTAGATCATCATGTATGTCTTCTTCTACCATGACCTTCAAGTCTTCATCTTTTTGTTGATTGATCTCTTGAATACATGGAGCATTTGATGGTAACCATGAGGGAGCTTTCTCACTCTCCAATTTTGTTGTTTGCTCTTCATCAAATGCAACCCATGGTTCTTTGATCTTCCCTTCTAAATCTTCTTCTTCTGGATGTGGTCCTTCAATGATATTAATATAATCTCTTTTTTGCAATACTCTTCCTGAGCTATAGTGAATACGATTGAGCTCAAGAGGATTTGTTTGGAAGTGTTGTACCTCAGCATTGTAAGTGGGCTGAGCTACTTCAATGTGTGGGTTTGGAAGTGGTGGTATAGGTAGTTGAGTGGGAGTGTATATTTGAGATGGATGTGGATGGGGTTGTGGTTGTGGTGGAGGTGAATGGTAAGGATAAGATGGAGTTTGGTATGGAGGACATTGAGGAAAATATTGAGGATATTATGAATGGCTCCCATAAGTTCCTTGCCAACCTTGTTGCCAAGATTGGTTTTGGGGTTGAGATGGCCAATGTTGCCAAGGAAAGGGTGTGTTCCTATTACTTTGAGGTGGATGTGCATAAGCTTGAAATTGTGAACTAGGCTCTTGCATCATATCAGGTTGAATAGGCTTCCATGGTCATCTTGAAGCTACATAACATTGTTGCATTGGCAATTGACTTGCTCCATTGTTCTCTTGGTGAGCTTCCTTCAACCTTGGTAATGAGGAGCAGTATTTAACATCATGTGATTCTGCATGGACAACATAAACATCTTCTTTTTTCTCATTTTGTATTCTTAACATTTCTACTTGTTTAGTTAGATTGCTAAGAATTTCTATTTTAAAATCATCAAACAAATTTCCAAGTTTAGCTTGACTTATCGATCTTGATGTTGATTTACCTACTCTTGCTTTTCCTTTTGATATGTGTTTACATGTTTCAAAAATTTCCTCAAATGATAATTGGTATACATCACCTCTACTCATGAGATTAAGAAGATTAATCCATTCATCCCTAATTATTTTAAGTAAGATGGTTTTTAGTGTGTTGGATCCTAAATGATGTAGTTTTTCCCTCTTAACATTATACATGAACACCTCTATTAGATCCTCAAGGCTCTCATATTCTCTTTGATGCATTCTAAAGATTTCTTCCTTAAGATCACAATGTTTATATTTTTCTAGGAATATCTTTTGCATATCATTCCATGATCTTATTGAATTAATTCCTAAACTCATGAACCATTTAAGAGCTCTATCCTTCAATGTTGCCAGAAACAATCTCAATTTTTGAGTTTTCAATAAGTAACCATAAGATATAAAAACAATTTCAAAGTCAAAGAGAAAGGTTTCCGGATATTCTGACCTTATACCATGAAATTTTGGAAGAAAAGATGGAGGATCTTCCTCATTGTCATCATCTCCATCCATTTCTTCTACGTTCTTTTCCATCTTCTTCTTCTACCTGCAAAAGTGAAAGGTGATGTGGCTCTTACAACTCCACGTGATAAAATGGGTGGGTGGGTTGGTGTTGGGGATTTGTTTGTTTTTGTTTTTATGATTGAATGAAAACTATAATCCGTTAGACAAAGTCTTTTGGTAGAAATCACATGAGAGAATTTTTTTGACCGACGCATTTCAAACCAACAAGTGTGGTTCACCCTCAAGACCAGACGATGAACCACACTTGTTGGTTCAAAACTCGTCAGCCAAAAAAAATTCTCTCATGTGATTTCTAAAGAAAGACTTTATTTAATTCATTATGGATCACAAAAGCTTGAATACATAAACTACAATCCAATGCGATTTTCTACTTTTGAAATTAAATATGCCTAATGCGAATATTTTGTTTTTGAAAAAAGTGAAAATAAATGAATCAACTAGGGAAGAAAATGACGCATACTTTGACACCTCCCCAACAACAATGCCAAAAGGTGATGAGCCTCGGTATTGCAACAAGAATGATGCAACTCCCAAGGCTACTGACTTTAATTATCAACCTGTGGTTCGAAAAAACTTAAGAGGTGTCAGCACTATATGTGCCGCATACAATGTGTCCTTCCTTTGCTGTCATGATGTAATGGAATGCATTTACTGAAGTCAAATCCTAAATTAATTGCAAAAAATGAAATGTTCAAAATGGAAAGAAAGAAAGTACAAGAAAGAGATGGAAATTCAATTCTAAATCACACCATTTCCTAAATAACTTCCAAGAAACTATGCTTTGCAATAATGCTAAATTAACATGAACCAAATGATACTACCTAAGCATGGAAGTAAGAAGTATCAAACATCACTAATGTGTAATTAAAGGGACCGAATAAATCTGTTTTTGTCTTTTTGTCTTTTCATGCAAAATCAAGTATGCAAGCTAATTTCCTTTGGTGATGTGGCAGGTGAATTAAGGATGTTGGAGGTTGGATGGAAGGGTTAGGAGATGCTTGGATGGTGTGGGAGACCATTGGGAGGCTTTTGGTGACTTCCTAAAGGTTTTCTCTCAATTTGGCCTCAAAATAGGCCATTTCAAGAAAACTTATAGGATGTAGTAGAAACCTACATCACTATCCTATAAGAATTACAATGAACCTATAGGATACAACTGAGAGAAAAATGTGAGGTGTTGGAGGTGATGGGAGGCCTAGGAAAGGTGTGTGATGGGTGGAAAGGAGTGGGAAAATTCCTTGGATCACTCAGAACTCAAAACCAAAGTCGGGAGAAGGATGGATTTGTTCAAAAAGAGTGGAGAAGTTTCCTTGTGAAATGATGAAATTAGTGAGGGTTCAATGACCAAGCAGATCAAATCCAAATTGGATGGGACAATTTTTTTTATTAAATAGGATGTATTAGGTCCATATTCCAAGTGGAATCACCTCAAAATACCTCTGTTAACCCATGCAAAAAAAAATAAAAAACATTACTAGTCGAAAATCTAGAAATTTGAGAACTAGTGAGCTAGTAAATCTAAAAAATGCCTAACCAAATCAACAAAAAATGCAATGGGATAATCTTTGTTACAAACTAGAATCTTTTTTTGATCCAATGCAAGTGGAATCAATTCTATTGAAGCTCGTTAGCATGCTCTAAAAAATAGCATAAATTTATTGTTGTTTGCTAAAAAGGAGGTCCAGCAATCTAGATTTGGGAATAAGAAAACTAATCCAAGCAACTCAATGACTATTATGAACTTCCAAATATTTTCCAAGGATGAAATAATGCTTGCAATCCTGCAAAAAAACTTACATCAACCATTTAATTCAATCCTACAACAAGAAATCATTAATACTAAATGCATAAATATAAAGAAATAAAAGCTAGAGATGCATGTGAATAAGAAATGAAAATAAGGAAAGAAAATGATACAACAGGGCTATGAGTTTCCTAGGATGTCCAATCCCAAGTAAAATCAGAGAACTATGGAGGAGTACAAGATTTATAAGCTAAACATGACACCAATATTAACTATTTTCATGAATAGAATTATAGAAAATACAATGGAGCTACAAGAATACAAGCTCTCTCCACAATAACATTAATCAAAATCTCCCCCCTAAAGGAAAATTCGACATGGTATTTATACAAAATGATTAGGAATCACTCCTCATGAATGGAGTAATCTTTCCCCACCGAAATCCCTTGATTAGTGGATCTACTCCCTTGATTGGTGGATCTGCTCCCTTGATTAGTCGAACACATTCCTAGATTTTCTCAATCATTAGAGTTCCAAAATTTGTGCCATAGTTCCATAATATTTTGTTGAATTATTATTTATTATTGATCCTCCATTAGTAGGGAACAATTCCCTAAATTATCTCCCCCTCCAACTCTTCATAATCTGCCCAATATTCTCATAATATTCCACAAAAAATAAATAATATTAGGCACAAATATTCAATTATTCATAAACATTCCTAATGAATATACTAAAGTTAAAAATAAATTTTATAATGCAAAAAGAGAGGTTTAATGTGATGATGGATGATCATATGCCTTAATTTATGTTTTAAATTAGAGGCATGGACCTTAATTTATGTCTAATTTATAGGCCCATCACCATGTTCAATTACAAGACCCATTTCCCATCTGAAGTTTAAAAAAGGGGAAGGGGTCTACAATTCCCAAATTTCTAAAACCACATTTTACACTTGGTAGCTCCAAAACGGTTGTGGAGGCCCCCTCATCGAAACCTCTTACAACCTATGACACCCTGAAAATATGTTTTAGTTTTGACGACGACACACAATCTAGCTTACCAGACAAATTTGCAGATGGTAATGGATTTAATATGTTTCCATGTCTCATATGTAGGACATCTCATTTTCTCCATGAAATCCATTGCTCCAAGCATCTTTTAATCTTCAATAACTATTTACAAAAGAGAATGCAGTAGCACCATTTTGATCTCATCAACAACTGCTTCTATAATTTTTTGGACCTTTGTTAAATGCTTTCTCTAGAGCATTCTTCACATAACAGTTGAAGGATGGGGCATCGATACTTCTTTTAAGATATGGTGAATAGGCTCATTCAAAAACTTGTAGGAGGCATGAATCTGATTTGGGATTCTAATTTTGAATTCAATCTAAGTCATTGATTTGTTATGGAAGGAGGAAACCTTGAAATACATCGATATTTTGGACTTCATGATGGAGATCATGTTTTTATCAATTGTCTTCCAAGTGTCCATAAACATTTTGTTGCATGCATTAAAGGCAGCATTGAATGAGACCATGAGTGCATTAAAATGAGTTCTTCAATCAAAAGGAAAACAAATATGTAGCATGTCAACAAAGGTTGTTGTAAAGTTAACTGGTCATAAAGTAAATCCCAAGGCTGTATTGAATGGCCAGAGTGGACCAATATCATCTGGTGATATTGTTTGGAAGTCTCTTGAGGAAACAAATGTAGTAGATAGTTTAGTAAAAGGATTACAGAAGTATGAGAGGAGTAAATCCAAATCAACAGAATATTATATAGATATTGCAAGTCTACTAAACACAATACTCTGGTGGTGGCCTAAATCAAGGTATATAGTTGGAAATAAAAGAGATTTAATATTAGGATTGCTTTCCCACTGTAGAATCCACAATGCTTTAGTACAATATACTTCTCTCCAAGCCTCTTGTTCTTTGGATCTATGTGATGTGGTGGCTCTGAAACAGATTGAAAATAAAAACATGTTATGATCTACTATTGGACAATGTCTAGATGATTCAAGGCCCCATATTGTTAGAGTGGAAGCTTTTTTATTTCTTCAAACTTTGGCAACATCAGTGCTTAGTCACAATGTAATGGTTGGCTTGTATCTAAGGCATTTTGTGGAAGGAATCTTTCAATAATTGGTTTAATGGAGATCATCCGCTTATGAAAATTTCCTCTTGACTTGGAGATGCAAGCTAATGCATTTCCTTGATGGCTTAGTGATCAATATTCTTACTTTTGGAAGATGGGCATTTAAAATGTCCTTTTTGATTTTCTTTTTTTTATTACTTTGATTGGAACCAATGGTCAAAGTGTGGGGATGTATATTCGGTCCATTAGGTGGATACTATGATTAGGAACTTTCATATAAATAAGCATCCTATAATATGGCCCGATCTTTGAGATATTTTAGGTTGAATTTCCATACATTGTGAAGTGAATCTCAATTCAACTATATCCATCAATAAATAATCACTCTTAAGACCTATATCATTTTCCTTTAAAATTACAAGAAGGACAATTCATAAGTGGTCAACTTCATGTCCAGTAGGAAATTGGGAATCAACCTACTTGGGAAATCCCTAATATATCTAAGAGAGAACCTATTTGTAGATTTGTCCTATTTCTTGTTTATTCACCTTTAAAATATGTTTCTTCACAAACACATCTTTTTCTAACTCAACTTTGGATCCATTTCGGCATGAGCGGTTACAATATTTTTTGCAAACTATACCTTTATGAGCCTATAATAATGGAAAACTTGTATCTGGTGATATTTCGATGGTAGTAAGCTTGGAGTCTTTGGCAAGTTTTTCAAGATTGGAAATGTATAGTTCAACTTTACATAAGTATAATGGGCTAGAAATTTTGTCCCACACTATTAGATTCCACTCTAATAGTGAAGTTAGAGTTTGAAGATCAAATGTATCAAGTCATGTTGTTGGCACAACACACGAGAGAATTTGTTATTGGAATGATATACAAGATTGGAAACACAATAATTTAATATTATTTCCTTCCCTTTTGGCCTTTTCAAAATTATTTGAAAAGTCAGTATTCACTCAGAATGTCAAACAACATATCTACATTCAAATTCCTATTGAGAACGCTGACTGTGAAAAAACAAAGAATCGAGTATCAATTAGGAAATTTCAAAAACTGGTTGCTGACAATAGCCTTGCTCTTGGTGCACGATAGTATGTGGCATACAACATGCCTTGCTTCAGTATATAAGGTTTTCCAAACAAATTTGGAGATGGACTTTATGTCATATTGATGACGATTGTTGAGAATTGATGGGGGTGTGGTCTTGTATAGGATGTGTGGCATCTCTTCTTCTCAATACAATTATCCAACACATTTTATAGAGAAAAGTAACAACCAATTTGAAATATTTTAAATGGATGGAAAGGAGAGACATAAAGTAAGCAATTTTTAGGAAACAAACCAATAAAGCAGAGTACGTTGGTGTCAGTCGAAAGAGATGCATTTCATTTCACCACTTGTAGTAGTAGATTCTAAAATCCATACAATATTTCATGTTGGCCTTCATTGGAGAAGCTAATATACTCTTAATTCCTTATGGCATCATATTATTCCAACAAGAAACAAAATCCAAAAAAGTGCACATTAAAAGTGTAATGGCATCACCATGGTATAGATATATGTTCTTAGGTAATTGTTTTACACATTTAAGGACAATAGAAGCTATTCAAGGTTTGGATAAAACAATTACTCCTTTGAAGCCAAGTTCAATATTATTCAAACCTTAGATAATTAATGAACTTCAGATGAAATGAAATCATCAAGTGCAAAAAGTAATGTCAATATTCCCAAAGCACATTTGGGTTTGTTTATAGAACAATTTATGATGGGATAGATGTTGCAGTGAAGCTGATGGAGGTAACCTTGAAAGAAGCTCAAAAATTAATTAAAAAGTGAAACTACAGAATTCGAAATAATAAATTTTTGGCTATAGCCTAAAGGATATTTAGGATAATCATTTGTTTCAAGTGTCTTGTGAAACATTGAACTGTAACATGCAAAGCAAAAGACTTGGGAATGCACTTGTCCAAAGCTCAATGACAATAATTTTGTTTCCAATAATGATTTATAGCCTCCTTGGAAGTATGCAAATGGAGTATCTAACAACCTTCATCTCTCATCATTACGATTTATGAGGACTTGACTTCTTAATTAATGATCAAGAGTAGTTTAAGCACTTTCTTTCTTATTTTTCCTATTTTTTTCATCTAGGTCAAGTGTATGCATGGAAAGAAAAGATCAATTGAATGTGCCTTAGAATTAGGGTTTTCGCAACTCGACAAAGCAACCTGCAAGTTCACTAGATTAGATTTTCATACACTAAATAATTCTCAAGTAATATTGGCACATGGCGCTCTGTGAATTTGAAAAGAAGCTTAAGAATAGGGACAAGGAATATTTGATGCAAGGCCAAATCGAATGTGATAATTTTGATAAACACTGGTTGAAAGAATAGACACAAAGCATCATTATTCACCATTAGCAGATTTAAAATAAAGCCTCCCATAATGGAAAAATATCATTTTCAGACGGTCAATTCAAATATACGAGGATCAATTATACAATTGAGAAATGTTGGTATGTGAGGTGGCATGTAACAAGTATAGAGTTTATTCCCTCTATTCAGCAATACTTGAGTTACTTAAGCAATAATATATAGATTTGAGGGTAGAAAACTAGTATACAGTCCCAATATCTCCAAGAAATTAGAACAGAAATGGAAGAGAATAATAAAACAAACCCAGGTCCCTGACTTGAAGGAAACTAAATATATGGATAGATTTGACAACTAGTTAAACATGTGGTAAAACTTACCGTCTTTGTCGGACATTTAATATAATTTTTTAAAACAGTAACTTCAACAACCTCAGATTTCCAGTTAGAAAATAAGTAGATAGTTGAACACCTAGGAGCAAAGGTTCCAGAATGTGTGGCATGAAATTAACATTCCAAATTTCAAGGATCAATATCAACAAGGAATTACAGATACAAAGGTAGATGGCAACATCACATTAAAGAAAAGGTCAAAAAAACATCAAGTTTCGAGGGCATTTTATTTTCTAAATCTCATATTTTTAAGTAATAAATCAACATTCCAATTAGTATTTCTAGATAAGGCATTTGGCAAAGTGTACTAATTGCTAAAGATTTCATCCCAAAGTTTCATGTAGGCAGCAAAAAAATACGATAAGTTTTGAAAGGCATCTGAACCAATAATTAAAGAGGAGTGGATACATTTCAAAATCAATATAGGAGGATCTTCGAAAATTGTTCCAGATCTTTTGCAACTCTTCATCGATTTATTCCACTGTTGGTTTATATAGATTGATTTTATTTCTGGAATGTTTGTAACAAATTAGATATTATTTTTAGTATCGTTAATATTTTTATTCTCAAAAGCTTGCAATAGTTGTAGGACTATAATTTTCTATATATTCTTTCATTTTAATTGTAGAAGGGTTGGATTTTGAGCCTAGAAAGACCCTTATTTTTTTGTAAAGTTTCTTATTACCAAGTTTTTAATGAAAGGTTTATGGCTCTAGTTTATGACATAATTTATGTATTTGTGATTGTTTTCCTACGATTATGTAATATTTTCTACATATATTTGAGGTATTGTATGACATTGGGAAGGTATGGTCTTAGTATTAGCCTCCTTGACATCCCTCTTGAATGTTATTTTCTCTACTAAGTAATTAATTGAACAATATATTTAATTGGTCACCCATAAATTACTAGATTGTCCTTTTATGTTATGATTAGATGCATTTTTGTTCACTGTAGAGATTCTTCTACATGTTTATGTTCTTAGTTAGATAATTAGACATCCATGAAGGATATTTAATTGCTTAATTTTATCCTCCATTCCTCCATGAAATATTTCAAGATATCTTTTTCTATCATAGTTGAAAGTTGGCACTTTGATCAAGTTTCTACAAGAGAAGACCTTATTTGTTAAGCAAGGATTTGTGACTCATCAGCAACCATGTATATAAAAATCCCTAGATCTATCCATTGTGCTTCATATGATGTTTTTCAATGACACTTAGTAACATTAAAGTCTCGTAACACTTGAGGGAGCCCCTCTAGTTTGAGGGCTATCTTGAGCCAAAAGTTGGTTGAGTTGGTTTCTCAACATTGTTTCATAGCCAAGAACTTCCTTTGAGAAAAAAATACAACATATGCAATATTTTTATACCTTGGTGTTACATAAATTTTAATATCATGCTAAAGTTCATCTAAACTATGCTTTATGATCTATTCAAAGGTCATACGATAAAATGTCTCTTTTTTCACTATTAAAGATGCCAATGTATGAATGCATATTTAAAATCATGTGGATAGTGGCGATTACATGACATACTCTATATTATTCAAAGGCATGCTACAAAATTGTATAATGGATATGATTAAAATGGAGATAGGATTATCATTGAAACATAACATAGAATATGGAAATTGTACAAGTCACATGAAGGAATATATAAAGTATGTGTTTTCAATTGAAATTTGATCAAGTTGGCTACTCATGGAATCAACATATTATTGCGGCTAAGATGGCATATTATATTTTCTCTATGATGAATACGCAACTTTCAAGTGTGAAGAAGTTCAAGTTTTGATGCCAACAATACTAGCCAAAGTAAAAACAATGTTTTACATTTACTGACAACTTTTTGTTATAGGAAATCGAAATCCTATAAACTATTAGTGGTTTGGTTAGCAATGCAACGTGAAAGAGGAACTAACAACTTGTAATATATTTTACATTCCCTAGAGATCCTTCAATTCCTTCTTGAAGTCAGAGATGCCTATTTGAGACAATGATAGTAGATATTCAACCCATGAATGGACTTAGAAAATGCCATAATTTCCTAATTTGCAGAAATGGGTTTTGAGGGAATGATCTCATACATAGGGTGTTGTGAAATCATGGAACAAAATTATAGAAGGAGAAATTTATATTTTCAATCATATCTACTGTAAGAATAATCCATGAATGATGGAATATATTTGTTATACTCCTTCATTTTTAAACAAAACTCTAATTGAAAGCATGTATGTGACTTCACCAAAATGAAGACTATTAGATATGATGTTAACATATTGTCTTTGTAGAACTATTTAAAACTTATGAAAATTGATGCATAAGAAATGGTCAAATGATTGGAATATCATGGCTTGTGGGTTGAATCATGTGGAGGATGCAATTAAAATTTCACTAATTCACTCTCTTTAATTTCGCCTTTATAAATTATACACTGAAATTAAATTGATTATTTATTGTAACACATCACAAGGGAGTAAAACATGGAATAATGGTGATCACATAATCAAGACCTGGAACATCATGGGTAACAATGATACCACCACTAAACATGGTTTTTCTTTGTAATCATCGATTTCATCAACATCCTCTTCAAGAGGATACACATTTAGACAATTTTATTTTATATGGAAGGTCACATTTCATCATGAAATTCTTACCCCAAAAGTGTCACTAGTTGGAAATATTTTAGGTTTTGTTACTAAGTGTTATCAAGATAATGAAATAAATTTGGAAAAAAAAGTGTGTTCCATGTGAACTAAATGATTTGAAACCTCTAATAGTAGAAGTAGCACATAAGCTACTACAATAGGGGAAGTAAATAGCTTTATAAAGGTATTGGAACCTTTTAAACTTGTTTTCATAATACTGAAGCAAAAAGAAAGGATTGGCTCTCTTGATGTGAAATTATTTCTAAAAATATTACAAATAGTATTAAAAGGATGGAGTTCCATTTCTTAAGCATTGAACAACATGCATTAAAATAATGAATATTCTTAGTTGATGGTGTCTATATTTGTTAGTTTAGGGAGCCAAAATCTTTAGAGTTATACTAGAATTCATTTTCCAATCCTTGATTTTGACTGCAGGAGGTTAAAATATTCCTTTACTTTCGATAATGGAAAGTATGATAATCCATTATAGCTGAATTAATGGAATCACTGGAAAGGGATCAAATTTTTTATCTCTTGTTGTTGATTAAGAAGACTATCTTTCAACCACAACTATTTCTGAGCAAGAAAATAAGTTGGCATAGAGGTTGGCATAAATAGTGGGTGTAATAAGAATTGATTGTGGACTTTGAATTTGTTCCAAATGAATTTTAAGTTAATTAAATAATAGAGAATTAAATATGGATATTTCAACCACAAATATTTGTGATGGGATGGAACAATATCACATAGGTAGAAAGGAAAATTGTTTTACAAATTGTAGTAATACCCAATAGAAAGATGTTTTTTTTCTACTAAAACATTTCATGCCTATTGTTGGGTTATATATATATATATAATATATATATATATATATATATATATATATATATATATATAGATATAGATAACTATAACGAGTATAGATTAAACTAAGGTGTTTATGAAGAAATAAAGGATTCCTAACATGATGTTTTTAAATGGTTGAAAAAACCACTTTATAAATATACAACTATGTTTTACAAAATTCAAAAATTAACTTCAATTGGTATTTCAAGCCATGCATTCATTGGCCAGACAATTTGTATTAGAAATGCATCAAAATAAGATGAATATAATAAATAAATTTCAAGTGAAATAAATTGATATTTCTTTGGATAAATTTATAATCATCACTTACAACTATTTTGTATTTTTCTCAAGATTTTTGTATTACTCACAAACACAACAACGTTCATAAAAAAATGAACTACATTTTGAGAAAAAATGGATGAAAAATTCTACTATAGGATGTTTGTTACAAAAAATCTTGTATCTTAGTTCGCCAATCAGGTAGCCCTTTCGTTGGTTTACATACTAGAACAATCTTAAACAAAAATATTCCACATGGTGTTCCTGTGAAAACTTTATAAGATGGTTTGGTAGTTATTATACTAGTTTGAAATTCAATGAAGATGTTGTGTCAATGTCAAATTTATCGTTATTCTCAAAATTACTATAAGAAAAAAATTAAAAGTTAATTCACAAATTTGGTTCAATGATAGTATAATGGGTTAGATTATGATTAAGGAGTAAGAAGTATCATTGATGCACACACTATTCGGTCGTCATTTTGAATAATTCACATGATTTCATTTTCATATTTATATTTTTTCTATTGAATTAAAGAGGGGAGATTCTTTGCTATAGTGAGAAAGAGACCATGTCTAAGAGATAGGTGTTATCACACATGAACCAAGGCTTTGAAAAATTGTGTTTGTCACATAATAACCAACCATAACAAACTTGATTGCCACTCAAGGCTTTGAAAACTTGTGGTTGTCACACAATAACCAACCACAACAAACTCTACTACCACTCAAGGCTTTGAAAACTTGTGGGTTTCACACAATAACCAACAACAACAAACTCAATTGCCACTCGGATATTTTTTTAGAGAAAGAGGACTTCATCACACAATTCAAGAAAATCATATGCAAGAATGCATGAGGACATGTAACATCGTTGATTCGGTAAAATGTTGAGTTAGTAAAATTATCATTATTTCACATCCTTTTTCCATCCTTTGAAAACCCTTCTGTTGACTTTTAATCCTTTTTTTCCTCCTCATAGCCATGTTTTACTCCGTTTTCACTCATATAAGTGGAATTACGCTCAATATTTTCTAATGCATTTATTCTAATGTTTTTAATGAGTATATGATTAAATTTTACAAACATAACATGATTTCACATATATTTGAATGTTAGGTTAGTTTGGTGATGGTCACATGAATATTTTAAGATCAACAATGCTTTTTCATTCATTGAATATTTGCAATGCCTTTGGAATAATTAATCAATCATCCAAGATGTGTAAAGCATCTTGTAGATTTTGAATAAATTACTTGATTTTTTTTAACCAATATCTTGGAGACATTCATGAAAAGCTATTTAGACAAGTTTACTTGGGAATTAATGCTTGTAACCACATCAGATGATCTGAATTTACTTACCTTGTGACAGTGGGATCCCTATTAATGGTTGTAAATTCAGATCATCCTAATCCCTAATACTTGGAAATTAATGGTTGTAAACTCAGATCATCCTAATCCTAAAGAAAGTTTTTATATAAGTATGTTTTTATACAATTTTGTAAATAGATGATTTCCTCTTGCTAGTTAGATTAATTTTATTTTATCAAAGCTTGTGAGATTACCTGGTGACAATGAGATCCATATTCGATAGAACAATAGATGCCAAGTATATTAACATTTCTAGGATTTTTAGGATTGATGAAGTTTGGTGTGCTTTGTTTGTGTAAGTGTCTTTTATTTTATCAAATATTGCTAACAATAGGAGCAACGATTGATGAGAATGATGCAAGGATATAACCTAGTGAGAACACAATCATTATTCAATAACATGAAAAATTCCAAGTACATTAACATTGTTGGGAATAGTTAAGTTTTCTTTTGATTGATGAATTACGGTGTATTTCATTTTATGCAATTGATTCATAATGTAGGATAAGCATTAAGCATTATCAATAGATCGTGTTACAAATAATCTAATTCTCTACATATTCTATTTTCATTTCACAAGTTTAGGAGCTTTCTAATGATAAAAAAATATTACACTACTTATACAAATAAAGTATTTGACTACAGAGCCACTTTAGATTATTGTTCTCTTTCATTCTATATCAAAAATGGTTTGTAGGTTCAACATTCTTTAATGTGTTGGTCTCACGCCATTATTAGGGTTCATTTCTACTTTTTCTTCAATGATATTGGTGGTGGTTGGGTTCTTCTACAAGAATGGTCTAGCGATGTTGGTTGGTTCATTTCTATTTGTGTCAACATGAACATATTTGGTTCTAGTACCAATTTGGCAATGTAAATTCATCTTCGCATTAGGTTGAGGCTTTGGTGGTTTGGTTTTTGGTGAATCTTCAGGGTTTCTTACTATGTGGATTCTAATGTGGCTATATTTTGTAGTGATTATGATTAGAAAGAATAACTCTTTTCCCTTGACATAAAAACTTAATGGCATTTAGGAGTATATGTTACAATTGCAAACTTGATACAATGAATCGTTCTTTAAATTACTTATGCCATGGATATTCTCATTCAATAGATAATGTAAGTCTAAAGGTTTGAAGGCTAGATGTGAGAATTCAAATTGAAGAATTGCAACAAGTCAATGATAAGGGTACCTAATCCTCCATTTATACAATTAAATTTGTTAGTAATTTTGTCTTTCTCATCACAAATTTAAATATAATTGCTCCAATTATGGAGCTTGTGAGCTCTCATAATAAATTACATCATGATCATCTGAATCAAGTCCAAGTCTGCATGGAAGTCTAATCAAGAACATACCTCTAAAGCTTAGAGTAATTTTTTATTGTTATTACAACTACCTTATAGAATTAGGCATTTTGAATAAATTGAATTTAATAACCTATAATTTAGAATTATCTATCACGAACATAATGCTACATCTTCAAACATAGAGTTTTTAATACAATATTTATTGTTATAATTAATTTAAAAATAATATTAATAAACTAAAATTATTATATAGATAAGTTTATCTATAAAGGTAAATTTATAAAAGAAAAAATCAAGTACTATAAATTTTAGTGATCCAAAACAAACCTATACGAAAAGAAAAATACATTTAAATTAAATATAGATATAAATTGATAAAAAAATATTAGTCACATGCTAATTGTTTTTCTACATTCTTATCCACTTAATGTCCAACCATTGAAATAGATCCTTATCCACTTTAATGTCACATAATTGACTGATATTTTTTCCAATATCATATATGGCCACACCAAAACATGGAACCAATGTTATTCATATTTCCATTGAACAGCTGAGTGATTGATTCTGCACCGACCAACGAGAAAAGACTGTTAATAAGATTACCATAGATAATACAGGCAGCTACCATACTATTGCAGAATACGTTTGACAAATTGAATGACCTTCTCAATTGACCAAAAGAAGGAAACATTGACATTAAGAGCACCATTGGTGCCAAAAATAGGTTTCTATATTTGCTAGGTTAGGGAGCCAAAATATTTAGAGTTATACTGGAGTTAATTTTCCAAACCCCATTTTTTATTGTAGGAAGTTATAAATATTCCTTTACTTTTGGTAATGGAAGGTACCATAATCTATTATAGAAGATTGTCTGTCAATCACAACTACCTTTGAGCAAGAAAATAGGTTAGCATAGAGGTTGGGGTAAATAGTGGGTGTAATAACAATTGATTGCGGAGTTTGAATTTGTTCCAAATGTATTTTATTTTTTTGCTTAAGCAAGAGTCGTGCCTTTTTGCCATTAAGTCAAACATAATTGCAATACTTACAAAGAACCAACAATAAAAAAGATGCTTTACTATCTCTAAGCTTTCAAACCCCTGAGAGTTCCCATCACACACTCTCGGGAACCTAAACAAAAGAGATATGGGCTAAAATCCGATGCCAACCTGCTGTCTAACCACTCAAGAAACTCTGCCTCCCAAAACTTAAGTAAAGACCTATATTGTAGAAAACAAACATTACAAAATGTAGCAAAAAAGACAACCCTCTGACCCCACCGAGCCCTCATTTAATCCTGAGCAGTTATCTGACTAGAGAAAAATCGACAGTGGAGCATAATATCGCACCCCCAAACTTGATAGAATTTTAATGTGCAATGAGGGTGGTTTCCTGGACCGTCTCTCATCCACGTGGAAAGTGATGAAAGGTGTCACTTCCCAATGAACGAAACCACCATCTGCTAGAAAGTGGTGCAATCACACCACAACCACCCAAGAGGTGGTTTTGCAGCTCTGCCATGCAAGGGAAGGGAAGTGATGCCACAAGAACATTTCATGATCTCATTCCTGCTCCTAACAGTGTAAACCAAACAATCGTCTTCAGGGCTATTCAACAGACTGGTGATTAAAGTTATTGATTCCTCCTCTGACGTGCTATCTTCCGTTGATCTATCTGACCAACCATAAGTATTATGCAAAAAACTGCTCACTGCGTCGTGGCTTCCTTGGTTCTGTGCTGATGCACTCTTATGTCCTCTTCCACCTGGGAGTGGAAAAGATCTTTTAGCTGGCTTTGTGGCATTTCTCGCCATCTCATAGAATTACTTTTGTCCTTACAAATGATGCCATGATTGGCAAGGATATCTGCTAGTTTGTTGGCTTTTCTACGCACCTGGGTGAATCTGAGTGTGCGAAGTTCTTGAAGATGGATTTGAATTTTTTGGAGCACCCTTATTAATCGGCAATGATTTGTTACCTTTTCCGGTCATGTGCCATTACTAATTTTTTTGGCTACGTTGATGACTAACTCTGAATCAACTTCTATTATGACCTTGTGGCATTTGTCCTGCTTCAAAAAGTCTAAGCATTGCTCTAGAGCCATTAGTTTTGCCATATTGTTGGTAGCTCTTCCTAAATGACAATGGAAGAGGGAGATGATGTTTCCTGATTCATCCCTTAGAGCTCCTCCAAAACCAGCCATTCCATGGTTATTTTTTGATGCTCCATCAATGTTAAACTTTAAAATGCCTTCTGGTGGGGGGGTCCAGAAATCCTCAATCGTTTCCCTTAAGATGATTTTCCTGTTCCAACATTGAGGAGTAAGCCCTTCATGTCTAACTATCTGAGAATATTTAGCTTCGTTTCTGATGGAGGATTTTGGGGGAGATCCCTAACTATTGTGCCCACTATTTCTTTTAGCTGTTTCGATATTTGCTCCAACAGGCGGAGGGAGGAATTCTTTTCTTCTTTGAAAATTCTGTTATTTCTTTCTTCCCAAACATTCCATATTATAAAACTTGGCAAGAGAGCCCACGCTGAGTTAAGAACCTCATGCTCCAAAAAATTATCCTTCCAATTGTTTATGGTGTTAGTGATACTGTCTCTGTCTCTGTCAGATTGATTGAATATGGAGGCAAAAAAATCCCATATCCTAGAGGTGTAAATGCAGCTATTGAGAAGATGTTCCATTGTCTCTTCTTGTGCTTCATAGAGCTGGCATCGAGAGGGCCCCAGCATGCCCCTCTTTCTAATATTGTCCCAGGTTAAGATTTTCCTATGGTGGACTAGCCACATAAATAGCTTGATTTTCATCCAGCCTCTGTTCCTCCAAAGCATCTGCCAATATCTGACTGGAGCTTGTGATACCAGTCCTAGGAGAATGCCTTTTTCTTCCTTAATATTAAAGTTTCCCTCTTTATTGTTACCCCATCTTAGTTGATCTTGCCCTTCAGTGACTAAAATCATCCTTTGATCCAATATCTTTTTTAGGGTCTCTGCTTCGTCGTTGAGGGTTTTGTCTTCTCTACCAGCTATTATTTTCCATGTTCTCCATTTTTTGGTATTGCGAGCATGTTGCCAAAAGTCCTTTACCTTTACTAGTCCCTGGTTATCTATCTCTTGCTTGAGTCCTGAAAAATCCTCTGTCAATAGTTTTGCTTCTTGCTCGCATTTGTCCTCCCAGAAAAGTGCGTGATCTCCATTTCTTATTTCCAAGAAGCTGTTATTTTGTACCACTCTTTTGTTTTCCCAGGCTTTGTTCCATATGGGAGAGCCCTTCCTGCTTCTCGACATTCTTATTAACTCAGAGGCTTGCCAGGAGCTTGCATATTTTTCCTTCTAGATGCTTGCCCATGGAGCCATAGGATCCTTGACCCACTGCCACCAGAGTTTGGCTCCTAGAGCCTTACTGAGAATCTCTAGATCATCTAGTCCCAGGCCTCCTTGGTTCTTAGGGTTGCAGATCTTTTCCCAAGAAACTAAGGTCCATTTTTTCCTGGTTTCCTCCTTGCCCCAAAGAAAATATCTTTGGATATTTCTGAATTGTTGTAGGATTCCTTTTGGGGCAGGAAGAGCTGATAGCATAAAGACTGGGATAGCTTGGAGCACTGCTTTTGCAAGAACTAGTCTGCTGGCCAAATTTAAAGACCTGACTGTCCACTTTTTGACTTTGTCTTGCATCTTGCTAATTAACGGTTCCCAAATGCTCTTATGCAAAGGCTTAACTATTAGAGGAACTCCCAGATATTTCGAGGGGAGGGACTCTCTTTGGAAGCCTAGAATCCTTGAAACATTTCTCTGGATGGCAATGTGAGTGTTAAAGAAAACAATGCAGAGATTGACCGCCATACCTGATGCCATTGCAAATTCATTTAGAATTTTTTTGTAAGTGAGTGCTTCCTTGACAGTGGGAATTCCTTGTAACATTGTGTCATCTACAAATTGTTGGTGGGTCAAAGCCTGCCCATTCTCTGATAGTTGGAGTCCTTGAATTTTTCCTGTTTCTTTAGCATGCTTAATGGACCGCCCCAACCCTTCAATCATGACGATGAAGAGAAAAGGCGAGAGCGGATGACCCTGCCTAAGACCTCTAGATGGAAGAAAAACACCTGAGGGAGAGCCATTAACTAAAATTGAGAAGCTGGAAGAAGTCACTACGGCCATCACCCATCTAATCCAATTATGATCAAAACCAAACGCAGAAAGAACTCTTTTGATATAAGTCCAGTTTATTTTATCATAAGATTTGGCAATGTCCAGTTGCATTATCATACTTGCTTTTTTTTACTAGTCAACGAGTGAACCACCTCATGAGCTTGAATGATGTTATCAAGAATTTTTTTGCCTTCCACATACCTAGATTGTTCACCCGAAATAATCATAGGTAACAAGGGTTTGAGTCTGTTGGCCACTACCTTGGAAATAACCTTGTAAATAACATTGCATAAGGCAATGGGTCTGTACTTCTCTGGAGTTTGGGCATTATCCTGTTTTGGAATAAGGGCAATGAAGGAGGTGTTGAGAGCTTTCAAAATAGTTCTATTCAGCCTGGAGTCTTCCACAACCCTTACAATGTCCTTTTTGACAATGTTCCAACAAAATTTGAAGAAATCCACATTGAATCCATCCGGACCAAGGGCTTTGCCATTTTGCATTTCCTTGAGAACCTCGCTTACCTCCTTTTCAGTTACAAGTCTGTTGAGATTATCATTGTCTTCTCTGGTTACCAACCTAGGGATGTGATTGGTGAAATCTTTTATGAAAGCCCCCCTTACTAAAATGTCTTCCTGGGCTATGCCCTTGAAGTGATTAACTAACACAACTTCAATTTCCTCATGGGTTTGCTGGATCTACCCGTCCTCATTCTTGATCGAAGAGATCCAATTTTGAGTCCGATTAGCAATGGTAGATCTGTGGAAAAAATTGGTGTTGTGTTTTCCTTCCTTAAGCCATTGCACTCTTGATTTTCGTTTCCAGAAAATTTCCTCTTGTTTACACAACTTTTCCCATTCTAGGTGGTATTTTCCTACCTGTTCATTTTTGTTCTTATCAAATCCTTCCTTGATCAGAGTTTGGTTGAGCTCCAGAATTTTATTTTCCACCAATTTCTTACCTACAAAAGTATTTCCGAAAATATCCTTGTTCCAAACTTTTAGCTTCATCTTAATGTGCTTTAATCCCTTATGTACTAGGAACATTGACGATCCCTAAGTTTGCAGATCTTCTGCCCACGAGTTTTCAATGTTGCTTATAAAATCAGGGTGTGACAACCATATGTTCTCAAATCTTAAAGGTCTGTTTCTAGAGGTGCCTATGCCCTTGATCTCCATTTGTACTGGCCAGTGATCTGAGCCACTATAAGGTAGAATTCTTGGTATTATTTCCTTATCTAAAAGAATAAGATCCTCTGAGATCATGAATCTATCTAACTTAGAGGCAACTTGGGAATTCCCTCCTCTTTTATTATTCCAAGTGCAGAGGCCATTGCTTGTCTCAATGTCAACTAGCTTCATGTTTTCTGAAAAGTTTTGGAAGGCTGCGGCATCCTTGTTTAGAACACTTGTACCCCCTTTTTTTTTCCGAGAGAGATCTTATCATGTTGAAGTCTCCTCCTATGACCCAAGGTAACCCTACATACCTGAACCAGAGATCAACCAAGGAATCTAAAAACTTGATTTTGTCATCCAACTTTTGGGGGCCATAAACATTTGTGACTAGATAGGTGTTCCTGTCACCTACCGGCTGTAGGACCACTGATAAATAACTCCTTGATGCCTCCGCATTGATTATACCAATATTTAGGGGATTCCATAGTGTGAGGATACCTCCTGCTGAGTTTTCCGCTTTGACTTCTAGAAACTCAAATTTGCTAAGCCATTTACTATGGATTTGCTTTAACTTTTGTACAGAGCATTTTGTTTCTTGGACAAAAATTATATCCAGAGCTGCTTGTTTCATCCTATTATTTAGCATTATCTGTTTTCTCCTACTGCCTAGACCTCTAATATTCCATGTTGTGAACTTCATAATTAAAGATTGGTGAAAGAGTAGCTGGTTAGATCTTTCATCTTACCTAAGTCTACCATGAGCTTTCCACATTCCATCAGGAGCTCGTTCTATTTTTTTCTGCCTCTTTTTTTCCGGGATTTCTGGGTGCTAGCCTCGGAGCCGCTTTTACTGCATTCCCTCCTTTGTTGCTCTATTTTCCAATGTTATTTACTTCCTCCAAACTCTTTTCTTCCGTTTTCCATAGGAATAGCTACTGTACTCTATTGATATTTTCTTGTGGTAATGATTCAACTCCTCCAAGAGTTCCTTGATTCAGGAATCCTTCTAGATCTAGGTTTTCTCTGTCAAGAATCTCCTGTAACTCATTGTCCTCCATTTCTATCTCACTCTGGTTCATTTCCTGATCCATTTCTTGTTTTGAAGCACTCATCATGTACCTTTTGTTCTTTTCATTTTCCTGTGTCAGGTCATTATCTTCTTCCTCCTCTGTCTTCTCATAACTCTCCTTCCTAGCTCGATCTTCTACCTCTGTCTCCACATCCACTTCAAGAACTTGGTATTGATTCTGATTGTCCTTTTGTCCTCCCGCTTGATATTGTTTTGGCCCTTTCTTGCCATTTTTTCCTTTGTGGACTACTTTGTGAAAGCTGTCTGTATCTTTCATTGTGTTGTTTTTGTTTTTGTTTTCTATTTTACTGAGAGGGCAGTCTCTCAGTAGGTGTCCATGTTCATGGCATCTGCCACATCTGAATGGGATGTGTTCATAGTCTACTATATGCACCCAATCCTCATCAAAAACCTCCAAGATAACTTCATCCGGAAGAGCTCTAGATAGATCCATCTCCACACAGATCCTAGCAAATGAAGTATATTTTCCCCTCCTTGTGGCTTCAGACGCTTTGATAAACCTCCCTAATTTATTGCCTATGGTAGCTAGCGAGTCTGTTTGCCAATAATCCAAAGGTAGAGAATAGAGTCTTACCCAAACCGGGACCGAGGTAAAAGTTTCCCTCTCCGAAAAGAAGTTCATCTTCTAGGGCCTCATATAAAGCCCTGCTGCAACATAGAAGTAGGGCCTGCCCTCAAACACTCTGTCTTTGTCCTCGATTTTCGTGAACACCACAGTGAAGAAACCTTTTGACCCCAGATGAAGATCAATGCTCCCTTTGGGTTTCCAATGGTATCGAATCCAGGATTGTAAAGCTTTTTCAGTGGGCCATAAGCCCATAAATTTGAATATGATAACATATGTCTGCATCTGCTCCTTGTAGGCCTGCAGCTCTGGATTATTTAATCCTACTCTAGGAGTGATTTCAGCCTTGGGTTTGCATGATCCCTTCTGATTTTTGTCTTTTGTTCCCTGTTTTTTGTCAGTTTTCTCCTTGTCTTTTGTGCCCTCAAGCTCCTCCGGTTTGGAGCCTTCTGCTTCCTCTTCCGTGTTTCTCCTTCCTTCCTCCTCTCTCCCTCTGCCTCTATCCGGTGGTGTCTTGCTTTTGTTAGCTACCACTTCCTTGTAGGAGGGAGTGAAAACCCCTCCTCTTCCCCCCTCCATGGTTAACCCTTCCGCCTCAAATTGTAACCCTTCTGCGCCTCACCTTTCGTGCTCCCGCCCTCCTGTTCCAAATGTATTTTAATTTGGTCAATACTAGAGAATTAAATATGGATATTTCAACCACAGATATTTGTCATGGGATGGAACAATATGACATAGGTAGAAAGGAAATATGTTTTACAAATTGTATTAATTTTGAATAGAAAGATGTATTTTTCTACTAAAACATTTCAGAACTATTGTTGAGTTCTATATAATCACGCATCTATATATTGCAGAGACTTATAGATTAAATAAGTATAAATTAAACAAGGGTATTTGTGAAGAAATAGAGGATTCCTAACATGATGTTTTTATATGGTTGAGAAAACAGCGTTATAAATATACAACTATGTTTTACAAAATTCAAAAATTGATTTCAAGAGGTCTTTCAAACCATGAATCCATTGGCCACACAATTTGTAGAAGAAATGCATCAAAATAAAATGAATATAATCAACAAATTTCAAGTGAAATAAATTTATATTTTTTTGGAAATGACATGTCATCACTTATAAATATTTTTTATTTTTCTAAGATATTTGTATATAACAAACTCAAGGAATTTCATTAAAAAAAATGAACTATATTTTGAAAGAAAATAAATGACCAATTCTAGGAATTTCACTAAAAAAAAATGAACTATATTTTGAAAGAAAATAAATGACCAATTCTACCCTAGGATGTTTGTTACAAGAAATCTTGTAGCTTAGTTATCCAATTAGGTACCCCTCTCGTTGGTTTGCATACTAGTACAATCTTAAACAAAAATATTCCACATGGTGTTTCTGTGAAAACTTTAAAAGATGGTTTGGTAGTTAAACAAAAATATTCCACATGGTGTTTCTGTGAAAACTTTAAAAGATGGTTTGGTAGTTATTGTAGGAGTTTGAAATTCAATGAGGGTGCTAGTTCAAGGTCAAATTTATAGTCAAATGCATGCTAGTTATTCTCAAAATTCATATAAGAAACCATTAAAAAAATTATTTCACAAATTTGGTTCAATGATTTTATAATGGGTTAGATTATGATCTGGTTTAGTATCAATTTGGCAATTGTCAATTCTTATTGGCATTAGATTTAGGCTTTGTTGGTTTGGTTTGCAGTGAACTTTGGAGATGTCTTACTACGTGGATTTGTAGTGTGGCTATATTTCTTAGTGATTATGATTAGAAATAACAATTATTTTACTTTTGGCATAAAAAATTAAGGGCATTTTGGAGTAAGTTGTAATTACTTCTACCATGGATATTCTCATTCAATAGATAATGAAAGTCGAAAGGGTTGAAGGCTAGATTTGAGAAGTCAAATTGAAGAATTTTCTTCTACTATAGTTATTCTCATTCAATAGATAATGAAAGTCGAAAGGGTTGAAGGCTATATTTGAGAAGTCAAATTGAAGAATCTACTTCTACCATGGATATTCTCATTCAATAGATAATGAAAGTCCAGAGGATTGAAAGCTAGATTTGAGAAGTCAAATTGAAGAATTGTAACAAGTTAATGATAAGGGTAAGAGATCTTCCATTTCTACAATAAAATTTGTTAGTACTTTCGTCTTTCTGATCACAAATTTAAATATAATTGCTCTAATTATAGAACTTGTGAACTCTTATAATAAATTACATTTTGATCATCAATCTAAGACTACATGGAAGTCCAATCAAAAACATACTTCTGTGGATTACAATAAAGCTATTTTGTTAGTAAAACCGCTTTATGAAATTAAGCATTTTGAATAATTTAACTTTGATAACTTATAACTTATAATTCTTTTCCACTCATATATTGCTACATGTTCAAATATAAAATTTTTAATACAATATTTACTTATGTATATATATATAAAACTAAATATTATAAGATTGATTTATCTATAAAAGTAAATTTATAAAAGAAAAAATCAAGTAGTAAAAAATTTTAAATTTAAGCTTTTCCAAAACAAACCTATACGAAATGAAAAATAATTTCAAGTTAAATATAGATATCAAATGATAAAAAAAATAATATTTCGCATGCTAATTGTGTTTCTAGATTCTTATCCACTTAATGTCGAACCATTGAAATAGATTCTTATCCACTTCTGTGTCACATAATTGACTGATTTTTTTCTCGAATAACAAATATGGCCAGCCCAAAACAGGGAACCACTGTTATAAAGATTTTAATGCTATTGGTAACCAAAATTCTGGGTTGACCAAAACAACGAAACACTCTTATTTAGATGGCCATTGAACAGCTCAATGATTGATTCTGGACCGACCAACGAGAAAACACTGTTAATAAGATTGCCATAGGTAATATGGGCAGCGGCCACAGGGCTATTGAGACCACCGTTGGACAAGTGAGGAAACTGTTATCAAGATTACCTTGAACAAGAGTTCTATTGATAAAACGGGCAACCGCCACTGTATTGTAAAATAAATTTGACAAATCCAACGACCTTCTCCGTCAAACAAAAAAGGAAACTCTGTTATTAAGAATACCGTTGAACAACTGAGTGATTGATTTAAAAGAAAACCCCGGAGGAGAAAAATATTCAACAGTGATTAGAAAAAGATAAAATAAAAAACTATTGTTCTGAGGATCCGATAGTCAAAGGGCGTCCCGCCTCGATATTAGTTTTGCACTTCAGCTCCGCACTCACGTTTTGAAAATCAAATAACATCGTTGGAAGGATAAAATACATATTTCGACACGTAAGAGAGATTACGATATAAAATTGCTGAGCCTGAATGAAATGGGAGAAACGTTCCTATATCATTGTTTTGCTTGGAAAAGCTCTCAACTATCAGCCGGACAGAGACGTGTGCACGGGGAAGCGGGAGGGGCCTGAAAGAGACGTGAGCACGGATACCATTACATGAGGGGTTTGAAAAATAAAAAATTTAAAACCAGATGCCGCACGATTACCATGTAAATAATTCATAGTCAAAGTCAATTTTTTGGGCTCATGCTACCGTGTCAAAATTACAAACTTCGAATCCAGTTATACCATCACGTGAGGGGTTTGAAAAACAAAAAATTTAAAACCAGTTGCCGCACGAATACCATGTAAATAATTCGTAGTCAAAGTCAATTTTTGGGTTCATGGTACCGTGTCAAAATTACAAACTTCGAATCCAGTAAATCAATCCTTCTTGCTGCTGCTAATGATATCGATATATATACGCGTACCACGCTCTGTGAGATACATATAACTTTGGGATTGGCATTGCACATCAGAGAAATTAAGGTATCATCTTGCATAAAACAGCAGAAGCGGAACCGTCTTTAGCATATAAGGCTTCTTAATACTTGAGGGCATTTGAGATTCCTACGGGCCTGACCCAAAACCGAAAATCGATCGCCTGTTCTTCACGACATCCAGGAGAAGAGATGGGCCGATACGAAAACATAGCGCTTGCAGGTATGTGGAAAGATATTCAAGGAGCAGACTCGTGGAATGGGTTATTAGATCCCATTAATCCAGTATTGAAATCTGAGATTCTCAGATATGGTGATTTTTCAGAGTTGTGCTATGCTGCGTTTGATAGTGAACTTTTCATGAATGGGTATGGTGGGGCTAAGTATAGCCCTGACAAATTTTTTGACGGTTGTGAAATGGCTGGGGATTCCCAGTATTGCCCTAAGGGCTATAAAGTAACCAAGTACTTGTATGCGGACACAGATATCTTAGGGAGGAAAAGAGAGCAATCTGTGTGGATTGGTTTTATTGCAGTTTGCACAGATACTCAAGAGATACGAAGACTAGGGCGGCGTGATGTTGTAGTAGCCTGGAGAGGAACCCAAACGGCTCAAGAATGGATAGAGGATGCCAGAGATTTTTTAGTTCCTGCCCGATTATCAATTACTCGTTTCAACCACAAGGGCGTCGGAGCCGGATTATCGTCTACTGCTCGCTTCAGCGACAACGGCGTCCGAGTGGAGGAGGGATTTTTCAGCTGTTACATCTGTCGTGGAGGGAATTCAAAATCTGCTAGAGATACTGTTGTTTCAGAAATTTTAAGACTGGTGGAAGAATATGATGAAGAATGTTTGGGCGTAACTATAACTGGACATAGCTTGGGAGCTGCTCTGGCAACCTTAAGCTCATATGACGTTAAGAAAAACCTCAACGCAAATTTGCCGGGACAGCCTATACCTGTGACTGTGTTTGCATACGCAAGCCCACGCGTTGGGAATAGAGCATTCGCAATGCGAATGGAGGAGATGGGAGTAAAGGTGTTGCGATTGGTGAACAAGAACGATATCGTTCCCAAAGTTCCTGGACTTGTTTTCAACGAGAACTGCTGGACATGGTTGAGTAAAATGTTGGATTGGTTTCCCTGGACATATTTTCACGTGGGCGTGAAAATTAGTTTGAATAATAACGACTCTCCCATTCTGAAAGAGCTCCATAATCTCGATCTTGCTTACGCCCACAGTTTAAAGAATTATCTCCATCTCATTGATGGTTATATCGGAAAAGGCAAACCTTTCAAATCTTCGGGTAAGAGAGACCCTGCTCCAGTTGCTGCGGCTTACTGATTGAAGACCCTAGCATTGCCACCTTTTGGTGGCAACACTAGCATCAACACAAACAGCAACATCAAATTATCAAAGTTGGAAATGAACAGGAACAAGTAAGATGACTCATTCAATCCTCTGAAACGCCAGTGAACTAGTAAGATCACTAACTGAATTTTGTTTGGATTATATTATCACCGTGGGCTCTTTTTGGGCAATTCATCTGATCAGCACAAAAAGATGACAGTGGTTGAAAACTGCTTAGGTCGCTCTATCATAAACGAACCCTTTTCTTTTATTCTATTAACTTTTGTACAAAGCTTTCTAATAAAAATGTGAATGATTTATTTCATTATGGAAGTGCTAAGGGTAATTGTTGAGATGCCTTGGGATAAAACTAGTTTAGCTGGCATAAACAGATTTCTTGAATGTGTAGTTCCAGACTGCGCACTACATGCCATGACTGTCTACAATATGTTAGACGAATTTTTATATTTTACCATTTACGTGTATGGAGAAACAAGATAATTTATAGAATGTTTAGTTTTATAAAATTTTGTATTATAATATTATAATACATGAATATCATATTTATAATATTGGGGATAAAACTAGTTTACCTTCCACACAAACATATTTCTTGAATGTGTAGTTCCAGACTGCGCACTACATTCCAGGGCTGTCTAAGGCTGTCTAACATACACTATGTTAGAAGAATTTTTATATTTTACCATTTATATGAATGAAGAAACAAAATTAATTTATATAA
>APFE030102637.1:107667-145657 GCA_000404065.3 Pinus taeda | reverse complement strand
TCCTCTTCCGTGTTTCTCCTTCCTTCCTCCTCTCTCCCTCTGCCTCTATCCGGTGGTGTCTTGCTTTTGTTAGCTACCACTTCCTTGTAGGAGGGAGTGAAAACCCCTCCTCTTCCCCCCTCCATGGTTAACCCTTCCGCCTCAAATTGTAACCCTTCTGCGCCTCACCTTTCGTGCTCCCGCCCTCCTGTTCCAAATGTATTTTAATTTGGTCAATACTAGAGAATTAAATATGGATATTTCAACCACAGATATTTGTCATGGGATGGAACAATATGACATAGGTAGAAAGGAAATATGTTTTACAAATTGTATTAATTTTGAATAGAAAGATGTATTTTTCTACTAAAACATTTCAGAACTATTGTTGAGTTCTATATAATCACGCATCTATATATTGCAGAGACTTATAGATTAAATAAGTATAAATTAAACAAGGGTATTTGTGAAGAAATAGAGGATTCCTAACATGATGTTTTTATATGGTTGAGAAAACAGCGTTATAAATATACAACTATGTTTTACAAAATTCAAAAATTGATTTCAAGAGGTCTTTCAAACCATGAATCCATTGGCCACACAATTTGTAGAAGAAATGCATCAAAATAAAATGAATATAATCAACAAATTTCAAGTGAAATAAATTTATATTTTTTTGGAAATGACATGTCATCACTTATAAATATTTTTTATTTTTCTAAGATATTTGTATATAACAAACTCAAGGAATTTCATTAAAAAAAATGAACTATATTTTGAAAGAAAATAAATGACCAATTCTAGGAATTTCACTAAAAAAAAATGAACTATATTTTGAAAGAAAATAAATGACCAATTCTACCCTAGGATGTTTGTTACAAGAAATCTTGTAGCTTAGTTATCCAATTAGGTACCCCTCTCGTTGGTTTGCATACTAGTACAATCTTAAACAAAAATATTCCACATGGTGTTTCTGTGAAAACTTTAAAAGATGGTTTGGTAGTTAAACAAAAATATTCCACATGGTGTTTCTGTGAAAACTTTAAAAGATGGTTTGGTAGTTATTGTAGGAGTTTGAAATTCAATGAGGGTGCTAGTTCAAGGTCAAATTTATAGTCAAATGCATGCTAGTTATTCTCAAAATTCATATAAGAAACCATTAAAAAAATTATTTCACAAATTTGGTTCAATGATTTTATAATGGGTTAGATTATGATCTGGTTTAGTATCAATTTGGCAATTGTCAATTCTTATTGGCATTAGATTTAGGCTTTGTTGGTTTGGTTTGCAGTGAACTTTGGAGATGTCTTACTACGTGGATTTGTAGTGTGGCTATATTTCTTAGTGATTATGATTAGAAATAACAATTATTTTACTTTTGGCATAAAAAATTAAGGGCATTTTGGAGTAAGTTGTAATTACTTCTACCATGGATATTCTCATTCAATAGATAATGAAAGTCGAAAGGGTTGAAGGCTAGATTTGAGAAGTCAAATTGAAGAATTTTCTTCTACTATAGTTATTCTCATTCAATAGATAATGAAAGTCGAAAGGGTTGAAGGCTATATTTGAGAAGTCAAATTGAAGAATCTACTTCTACCATGGATATTCTCATTCAATAGATAATGAAAGTCCAGAGGATTGAAAGCTAGATTTGAGAAGTCAAATTGAAGAATTGTAACAAGTTAATGATAAGGGTAAGAGATCTTCCATTTCTACAATAAAATTTGTTAGTACTTTCGTCTTTCTGATCACAAATTTAAATATAATTGCTCTAATTATAGAACTTGTGAACTCTTATAATAAATTACATTTTGATCATCAATCTAAGACTACATGGAAGTCCAATCAAAAACATACTTCTGTGGATTACAATAAAGCTATTTTGTTAGTAAAACCGCTTTATGAAATTAAGCATTTTGAATAATTTAACTTTGATAACTTATAACTTATAATTCTTTTCCACTCATATATTGCTACATGTTCAAATATAAAATTTTTAATACAATATTACTTATAAGTTATATATAACTAAATTATTTATATAGATGATTTATCTATAAAAGAAAATTTATAAAAGAAAATACAATAGTATAAAAATTTTAAATAAGCTTTCCAAAACAAACCTATACGAAATGAAAAATAATTTCAAGTTAAATATAGATATCAAATGATAAAAAAAATAATATTTCGCATGCTAATTGTGTTTCTAGATTCTTATCCACTTAATGTCGAACCATTGAAATAGATTCTTATCCACTTCTGTGTCACATAATTGACTGATTTTTTTCTCGAATAACAAATATGGCCAGCCCAAAACAGGGAACCACTGTTATAAAGATTTTAATGCTATTGGTAACCAAAATTCTGGGTTGACCAAAACAACGAAACACTCTTATTTAGATGGCCATTGAACAGCTCAATGATTGATTCTGGACCGACCAACGAGAAAACACTGTTAATAAGATTGCCATAGGTAATATGGGCAGCGGCCACAGGGCTATTGAGACCACCGTTGGACAAGTGAGGAAACTGTTATCAAGATTACCTTGAACAAGAGTTCTATTGATAAAACGGGCAACCGCCACTGTATTGTAAAATAAATTTGACAAATCCAACGACCTTCTCCGTCAAACAAAAAAGGAAACTCTGTTATTAAGAATACCGTTGAACAACTGAGTGATTGATTTAAAAGAAAACCCCGGAGGAGAAAAATATTCAACAGTGATTAGAAAAAGATAAAATAAAAAACTATTGTTCTGAGGATCCGATAGTCAAAGGGCGTCCCGCCTCGATATTAGTTTTGCACTTCAGCTCCGCACTCACGTTTTGAAAATCAAATAACATCGTTGGAAGGATAAAATACATATTTCGACACGTAAGAGAGATTACGATATAAAATTGCTGAGCCTGAATGAAATGGGAGAAACGTTCCTATATCATTGTTTTGCTTGGAAAAGCTCTCAACTATCAGCCGGACAGAGACGTGTGCACGGGGAAGCGGGAGGGGCCTGAAAGAGACGTGAGCACGGATACCATTACATGAGGGGTTTGAAAAATAAAAAATTTAAAACCAGATGCCGCACGATTACCATGTAAATAATTCATAGTCAAAGTCAATTTTTTGGGCTCATGCTACCGTGTCAAAATTACAAACTTCGAATCCAGTTATACCATCACGTGAGGGGTTTGAAAAACAAAAAATTTAAAACCAGTTGCCGCACGAATACCATGTAAATAATTCGTAGTCAAAGTCAATTTTTGGGTTCATGGTACCGTGTCAAAATTACAAACTTCGAATCCAGTAAATCAATCCTTCTTGCTGCTGCTAATGATATCGATATATATACGCGTACCACGCTCTGTGAGATACATATAACTTTGGGATTGGCATTGCACATCAGAGAAATTAAGGTATCATCTTGCATAAAACAGCAGAAGCGGAACCGTCTTTAGCATATAAGGCTTCTTAATACTTGAGGGCATTTGAGATTCCTACGGGCCTGACCCAAAACCGAAAATCGATCGCCTGTTCTTCACGACATCCAGGAGAAGAGATGGGCCGATACGAAAACATAGCGCTTGCAGGTATGTGGAAAGATATTCAAGGAGCAGACTCGTGGAATGGGTTATTAGATCCCATTAATCCAGTATTGAAATCTGAGATTCTCAGATATGGTGATTTTTCAGAGTTGTGCTATGCTGCGTTTGATAGTGAACTTTTCATGAATGGGTATGGTGGGGCTAAGTATAGCCCTGACAAATTTTTTGACGGTTGTGAAATGGCTGGGGATTCCCAGTATTGCCCTAAGGGCTATAAAGTAACCAAGTACTTGTATGCGGACACAGATATCTTAGGGAGGAAAAGAGAGCAATCTGTGTGGATTGGTTTTATTGCAGTTTGCACAGATACTCAAGAGATACGAAGACTAGGGCGGCGTGATGTTGTAGTAGCCTGGAGAGGAACCCAAACGGCTCAAGAATGGATAGAGGATGCCAGAGATTTTTTAGTTCCTGCCCGATTATCAATTACTCGTTTCAACCACAAGGGCGTCGGAGCCGGATTATCGTCTACTGCTCGCTTCAGCGACAACGGCGTCCGAGTGGAGGAGGGATTTTTCAGCTGTTACATCTGTCGTGGAGGGAATTCAAAATCTGCTAGAGATACTGTTGTTTCAGAAATTTTAAGACTGGTGGAAGAATATGATGAAGAATGTTTGGGCGTAACTATAACTGGACATAGCTTGGGAGCTGCTCTGGCAACCTTAAGCTCATATGACGTTAAGAAAAACCTCAACGCAAATTTGCCGGGACAGCCTATACCTGTGACTGTGTTTGCATACGCAAGCCCACGCGTTGGGAATAGAGCATTCGCAATGCGAATGGAGGAGATGGGAGTAAAGGTGTTGCGATTGGTGAACAAGAACGATATCGTTCCCAAAGTTCCTGGACTTGTTTTCAACGAGAACTGCTGGACATGGTTGAGTAAAATGTTGGATTGGTTTCCCTGGACATATTTTCACGTGGGCGTGAAAATTAGTTTGAATAATAACGACTCTCCCATTCTGAAAGAGCTCCATAATCTCGATCTTGCTTACGCCCACAGTTTAAAGAATTATCTCCATCTCATTGATGGTTATATCGGAAAAGGCAAACCTTTCAAATCTTCGGGTAAGAGAGACCCTGCTCCAGTTGCTGCGGCTTACTGATTGAAGACCCTAGCATTGCCACCTTTTGGTGGCAACACTAGCATCAACACAAACAGCAACATCAAATTATCAAAGTTGGAAATGAACAGGAACAAGTAAGATGACTCATTCAATCCTCTGAAACGCCAGTGAACTAGTAAGATCACTAACTGAATTTTGTTTGGATTATATTATCACCGTGGGCTCTTTTTGGGCAATTCATCTGATCAGCACAAAAAGATGACAGTGGTTGAAAACTGCTTAGGTCGCTCTATCATAAACGAACCCTTTTCTTTTATTCTATTAACTTTTGTACAAAGCTTTCTAATAAAAATGTGAATGATTTATTTCATTATGGAAGTGCTAAGGGTAATTGTTGAGATGCCTTGGGATAAAACTAGTTTAGCTGGCATAAACAGATTTCTTGAATGTGTAGTTCCAGACTGCGCACTACATGCCATGACTGTCTACAATATGTTAGACGAATTTTTATATTTTACCATTTACGTGTATGGAGAAACAAGATAATTTATAGAATGTTTAGTTTTATAAAATTTTGTATTATAATATTATAATACATGAATATCATATTTATAATATTGGGGATAAAACTAGTTTACCTTCCACACAAACATATTTCTTGAATGTGTAGTTCCAGACTGCGCACTACATTCCAGGGCTGTCTAAGGCTGTCTAACATACACTATGTTAGAAGAATTTTTATATTTTACCATTTATATGAATGAAGAAACAAAATTAATTTATATAATGTTTAGTCTGATAAAATTTTGTATTTAATATTTATATCATAACTATGATTTATATGATGTTAATATTTAAAATAATTAAAATAAAAAATGAATAATATAAATATTATAATAAATAATTGGTTTAGGATAGTTTAATTGGAGAGGAAATAATATGAAATTTATGAATATTGAAATTTAATGTTTTAAATGGTTTATTGTGAAATCTATTATTAATAATATTTTTTATTTAGAAATAAAAAATATTAATTTCCAAATTGTCCAGCCTTAATTCTACCAATTTAATTTTTTCAGAAAATTATTTTTCGAATCAAATTTATATTATTTATAAATGATATTTTTTCAATTATAATAACTAACTTTTAAAATAATTTTTAAATATATATATTTATTAATAAGTAACTAATTTTAGATCCATTTAATGTGAATATTAAATTCTAGAAATCTAATTTAATATGAATAGATCTGCTTTGTACAGCATTTCAATATATAATATTCCCATATTATAATATAAATTTATAAATAAAATAAAAATATTGATAACTTAATAAAATATTTAAATACAGGCCTAATAAATAATAAATTAATTAAAAAATTATATATACATATATATATAAATATAATTATATATATATATTATATTGTAACTTTACAATCACATAGGGTTAATTATAGCATTAAGTTATATAAAACTGTTAATATATTTGGGTTTATATAGCATGATTCCTTTTCTTTCCATCGATACAGGGAATGCATATATCATTGGAATCGGAAACAGAGAATGGAAAATGCTACCAGGTGAAATATTGTATCACTGCATGCTATGTAACTCCATATATAGAAACTTGATGAAACACCATATGTAAGGTAGCGTATATTAGCTAAATGGAATATTGTATTTGAAAAGATGTTGGGCAAGATACTTAAAAGACCAATTAGCCAGGTGGAACGAAAAAAGTTGGGGAGGTGAATTAATTGGAACGATTGGGGAGGTGAATTTTATATATTATATTAGTTCTAATTTAACTATAGATCTATAGTTAACATAATTTTGATTTTGTTATTATTGGATTTATTAGGTTTTATTGACGAGATTATGGTAGCGTTTAATAATTAGATAAATGTTAATAATGGATGTGAGTATATATTTTTATATCAAATGAATTAGAGTTTTGAAAGGTTATAAATAAATAAACATAATTAAAATAATAAGAAGAGAAATTTTACTGATCTTACACTAAAGAAACTAATAAGATATACACTAATAATAGAGTATTTGGTCTAAACATAATTGCTCTGTAATTGTATTAAGAGCAAGAGGGATGGTTGATGTTTCATAGTGTTATAAGATTGTAATTATTTTTTATGAAGTTCGATCTGATGTCACATAAGTGGGGATTGGTCTTGGTCTTTGTCTTAGGGGATAAAAGAGATTTTATATTTCTAAAATATTTATTAATAAATTTGAAAGAGATAAACATTTATACCAAGTCAAATTTTACCTAGTAAGTTTTGGTTAATATTGACTTGATCCGCAATTAATTAGGATAACATATAATTTACATAGCCATAGTATTAGGTAACTCATGTTATTAGTTTATGTTGTTTGACCTAAGCCTTTACAAGTATTTGTTTTCCCATCCCTATGCAAAATATAACTCTAGATAACAATCTCTATGTTATGTCTTTAGATTGTAATCGTACTCTGGATAAACTAATTAAATTTTTTGAAATTTTGAATACGGAAAGGTCAATATAATATTTTGTAGATTGTGAAGTTAATATAATCAAAATAATAATAAATTAAAATTTTATTATAAAAAGTATATCATTAATTGTTTTATTTCTATTTTTCTGAAAACTTAATATGCATTTTCACATTATAGATTTAAAATTAGTATTAGCATAAGTCATCAAACTTAATTGATAAATAAGTATTAGTAGTGAAAGTTAGACTCAAATTGATAAGTATACTATTAAATCTACCATTATTATAACTAGCACAACCATATAAATTAAATGGTTGATAAACATAGATAGTCATTAACCCATAATGAACATCAAAATACACACTTCATTATACATTTCATGTTGCTGAAATTAAAAAAATCATAGAAACTAACTAAATTATAACTTTATTTTCTCATTCCCCTCTAATTTGTCTAGTTTAAACAACATAAATCAATATTTGACCACAATTTTTTTTGCCCAGTAATCCATGAAAAACTCCAAAAAATCACACTTAAAAACTACTCCATTATAAAGTATAATTATATTATATATTATATATATATATATTATATATATATAACACTAAACACGTCTTTTAAACTCATTATATTATAGAAATTTTTAATATGTAAATAAACTTTTATTATAAATTATGACTTATTAATATCATATATCTAACATTTATTTCATAATAAAATATCTTATTATTAATAAATTCAATTAAAAAGTAAAAGAACCATAAATATATTAAAAATAAATCTCATTTTTTAATTTGATTTTTATATATTATTATAAATATTAATAATTAAATTAAAATATTAAAATCCTTCTTCCCAACAAACAGATAAAGATAATGACAACATTCAAATCTATAAGCATCAATAAATTATCATAAAACCTTGATCACGCTTAAAATAAGCAGACATATGAACAATTAATTCTCGATGAAATTGCTGCCAGTCATAGGATCGACCAACCTTTGGTTCGGTCGTCACACTTTCCCATTATGGCAGAGTGAATTATTATGTTCCACCAATACAATAACGCTCTCGAACTGTTACTCCGAGGCTTTGTTGGTCTTAATCTCTGAACCTTGCCAATAATTCTTTTTTGTTAAGAGCCAGTCATTTGCAAATATCAGACTCTGTATCGCAATATCACAACTAGTTATAGGAAATTATTGGTTATGTATTTCAGTTTCATTTAATTGTGATACATGTTCTTACATATCAGACAGGCAAATCTACTTTGGAACCCAATCTTATTTTTAGCGCATTACTTAAAAACATATAGATTCCAACCATACTTAACTTTTGAATAATATAAAATTATATTTATGTTTTAATTTTAAATTATATATTCAACTGAATATTAACCATTATCTCATTCATATACGTATATATATATTTCAGTTTTTATGTCTACATACATACATATATATATATATAATTCGCTTTATAGATTATAAATACTCATCAATTAAAAGTAGTATTTCCTTCCATGAGCTAGCTTTGCATAACCTTGGCCTAGTTAAAAACCGAAAGGTCATAACTTCAAAATTGGAAATATCTCATCACCTGGAATGAAAAATACATTTCGTGCCATGTATCTTTACGTAGTTACATGTTTTACCAGGTGTGTATTTCTCTTAAGCGGGTGGGAGTGGTTTTAACTTTTGACCGGGGAGAGAAACAATTTTTATGATTATAGATCATGACATTTGGAGTTGTTGTGCACCTATACTATTCCCGATGGAAGAATGACTTACTCTCTTTGCATCCATATTAAATATGTCACACGCTTTTCTAGTCAAAATATAGTGATTCTTTTGTGGTCTACATAGGCATTTTATATTGAAACTAAAATATAAGATTATATTTTTATTAGTTTTGTAGTTATGGAATGTCATAAGTTTAAAAAACAAAGGTCCACGTGGGTATGTCTGTGAAAATTTGGCTGTGGTTATGGAGTTTCCAAATGATTGGTAAGAAATATATTTTGAAGCACTAACAATAAGGCAATCACATGAAACTACACGGATATTGTAACAATGTGGAGAGGAACCGAAATGACCCAAGAGTGGATAGAGGATTTCAGAGACATTTTAGTTCTTGCACATTATCATACCATTATTAATCATTTATTTGAACCACAAGGGCGTTGCTACCAGATTATCGAAATCAAAGTTTCATACTAAGAAAAATCGATCACTCTATTACCACTAAATTGTATTAGAAAAAGAGATGAATCTTCTAGATCACCTGGATTGTCAGTGGCAATGGCATCTTAAAGAAGCTAGTTGAACACTCCAGAAACCACGAGACTTCCATGAGACTTCCTACCTAACTCAATTGATATGGAAGGTTATTCGGTTGGAATTAATGTTTTCCAGCACTCCCCCTTAATTCCAACCATAAGAAAAACACACAAAATGTACACAAACAACCTCTTAATTGACATGCCTACTGGTCTAAGTCTCAACTAGGCTTACAACGTAATATGGATTTTCTACAACACATAACTTATTTCTACAAAACTCAAATTTAGCCTTACCAAGAGGCTTAGTGAATATGTCAACCACATTCTTATTTGTATTACAATATATTAAGTCAAATTCCTTTTATTGGACTTTTCTCTTAGAAAATGATGTTGTGTGTCTATATGCTTTGACCTTGCATGACATACAAGATTGTTTTCCAATTTGATGGTGCTTTGATTATCACATCTGATCATTGTAGGTTCTTGTTGAGTTTCTCTAACATCTTCCAAGTATCCTTTTGAGCCATATTGCTTCACATGTGGCACTGCATAATGTTTTATACTTTTCTTCAGTTGATGACAAGGAAATTGTAGGTTTTTTCTTAATGCTCCATGATATAGCTCCTGATCCTATATTGAACACTTATCCAGTGGTGGATTTCCTGTCATCTGTATTTCTAGAACAGTCAGAATCATAATGACTTTACAATCATTAGTATATTCAATACCAAAATTGATAGTTCCCTTTAAATATCGAAGGACCCTTTTTGCATCTATCCAATGACATTCATGAGGCTTAGCCATGAATTGAATAAGAATTCTTACTTCATAAGAAATGTCTGATCTAGTGGTAGTGAGATAATTCAAACTTCCCACTAATTGTTGATACAATGTTCCATTCACCTCTTTTATTCCATCATCATTTCTCAATTTGATAGATTGCTCCAATGAAGTACTCACTACTTTACATCCTTTCATATGAAATCTCTTTAGTACTTCATTTGTATATTTTCTTTGTATGATTAAAGTCCTTCCATCATCTCTCCATACATCAAGACCTAGACAATAGTGCATTTGTCCAAGATCCTTCATCTCAAATCCCTTTGATAACTTCATTTTTACATCTTTAATCAATTTATTAGCACTCCCTGTTATTGTTAGGTCATCAACATATATAGAGATTAATACTATATTTCCATTTCTATCTAACCTGACATACAAATTAGGATCAATTTTGCTTTTGTTAAATCCTCGCTGAAAGAATAATTTATCTATTTTCTCATAGCAAGATCTGGGCTCCTCTTTTAGTTCATATAAGGCCTTTTTTAACTTGCATACAAGATGTTCTTGTCCCTTCTTCACAAATCCTTCTGGTTGAAAAATATAAATCTCCTATTTTAAGTCGCCATGTAGAAAATATGACTTCACATCTAATTGATGTAGCTTCCAATCATATTTAGTGGTCAATGCTATCATTATTCTGATAGTGTTCATTTTTGCAACCAGAGAAAAGGTATATTCATAATATATACCTTCCTTTTATGAATAACCTTTTGCAACCAATCTTGCATTATACTTGTCTATGCCAATCTACATTAAATTTTTTCTTGTACAACCATTTTTATCCTATAGGGACTTTATTTTTAGGTAATTTTGTTAATTCCCAAGTTTTTCCATTATAGATTCATATTCTTCTTTCATAGCTCCCATCCATTCTTTATTATTTTTAGCTTGTTCATAATTTAAAGGTTCAAAAACAGTCATTACTTGAGACATTAAATCATAATATTTATACCTAATAGGGTTTGAATCTGTCATGTTGACCTTCTTAAAGGTTCATTACATTGTGGAGTAACTTCTCCTCTTATTCTTCTTTGTGGAGTGCCTTCAACACTTCTTTGTGGACTTTGACTTTTTGAAATGTCTTCTAAAATTTCCATGCTTTCTTGAGCTTGGGATGATTCCACAAATTCTTATTCTTCTTTAAATTTGTCAGTAGGAGGATGCGATATGCTGTGGTCATCTTATTTTATTTGTTTATCTGCATGCTCATGAAATATAACATCTTTGCTTGCAAAGGCCTTGTGAGTACTTGGATCATATATTTTATATTCTTTTTCATCCGTACAATATCCAATAAAAATGCATTTGATAGCTTTGGCATCTAATTTTCTCCTATCCTCTTTAGGAATATGAGAAAAGGTCTTGCATCAAAGTATCCTTAAATGAATAATTTTAGGTTTAAAACCATAAAATGCTTCAAGTGGTGTTTTGTGCTCAAGATATTTTGTAGGGCATATATTTTTTAGGTGTATAGTTGTATTAATGGCTTCAACCCAAAAACTATTAGAAATTCCTTTACTTTTTAACATACTACAAGCACATTCAACTAATGTTCTATTCTTTCTCTCAGCTACTGCATTTTCTTGAGGTGTATGTGGTACTCTAATTATTGCACAACTCCATTTTGTTTACAGTATTTGACAAAATTTCCTAAAGTGTACTCACCACCTTTATCTGATTGAAGAATTTATAATGCTCTTTCCTAATTTATATTCAACCATATTCTTAAATTCTCTAAATATTCAAGAACGTCACTTTTATTTCTTTTAAAGTACACCTAGGTTTATCTAGTGCTATCATCAATCAATATAATAAAGTAACATGCCCCACAAAGTGACCTAGCATGCATAGGGCCACATACATTAGTATGCACTAGTTTAAGTGTTTCACGTTTTCTTCTATCTTCATGGACATGAAATTCTTTCCTATGTTGTTTTCCTAGTGCACAACATTCACATTCAAAGTGTTCACCCTTAATATTTGGAAGGCCTTCTACCATCAATTTCTTTTGTCGTAACACTAGGTCATTATGATTTAAGTGTACATACCTTTGATTCCAAAGCTCTATATTTTTCATGCCTTTTGATGCCAAAACTTGATTCCCATTATTCGTTACATCCAACTTGTATAATCCCCCAACTCTCATTCATTTTGCAACAACCTTGTAGTTGTCCTGCATATCCTTTACCAAACAATGTGATTTCACAAATTCAACTTTTAAATGTTGATCTTGTAATTGTGTAGATTGAAATTAAGTTCTTCTTTAATCCTGGAACATACACTACATTTTGAAATTGTTTTTCTTGTCCATTAGGAATCATAACACTTATATCAACATATCCTTTACTTTTATGTGATCTATTATCTCCTAAATATATGTATGCACCATTATTAACTTCATGATAAGTATCAAACCAATCTATTTTTCATGACATGTTGATTGACGTATAGAATCTATAAACCAAGCATTACCATCATCAGTTTTTGTTGATAAAGCAATATTGGACACAAATAATTTAAGATTGTTAAAATCGTGATTGATTGCCTCATCTCTATCAACATAATTTCATGTATGCCTTCTTTGTTTAAATTTATTAGACTTTCTTTTCATGTAATTCTTAGCAAAATGACCAGGTTTTCCACAATAATAACATACATATACTTGATTTGGAATTTGACCTTGGTGAAGGTGCAGCTTGAAATGATTTTACCTGTGCCTTTTCTCCTTTATTTTTCTCCTAGTGTTTTCTTTTGTTGGATTGCTTTCCCTTAGCCATCAATGCTAAATATGGATTGGGAGAGTTCTAATTAATATTTCTTCTCCGCTCTTCTTCCTGTGTAAGTATATCTGCCAACTCATCAAATGTAGGAGAATTCTCTCTAGCTGAAAGACTAGTGATAATCATCTAATATTCATCAAACATTCATTTAATGTCACAATAACCAAGTTTGTATAGATATTGTTTCGCTAGTATCAACCAATTTATCTTTTATATCCTTAATTCTAGAAATAATATTACTCATACTTTCATTTTCTTCCATCTTAATTAAGAGAAGCTTACTCTTTAAATATGATATTTAATTTCTAGTCTTCATCTCATACAAATTTTTGAGAGTGTATAATGTATTCTTGGATATTTTTCACTCTCTAATGAGTGTAATAATATTGTCTTTAACAAACATCTGTCGAAGCACCTTCACTTTGCTTTCTCGTCACTCCCAATCTTGAATTGCAACATCTGTGACTTGAGGGGGCCCTGATTTGACTTTAGCTATAGATACAATGGTCTATTTATTGTATCCTTCCATGAAAGTCTGTAGTTGAAACTTCAAATTTGCATAGTTTTCACCATCTAGCTTGTTAGAGTAAGATAAATAAGATTTTAGCAATATATTAGCCTTGGTACTAATCTTGTGAATCCTTCAATCACTAAATACCAATAACTTTAATGACTCCTTAATCACAAATATAATTTCTCAAGCACAAGTCAAAAATATCGTTGAACAAAATGTCTCCCTTCTCGTTTTTAAGTTATATATATTATTTTTTTATTTCATAATCACAAACAAAACATGATTTCATCATACGACCCATCACTCTTTGAAGAGTATTTCTAAAATGAAAGCACAAATTTTCAAAAACTTGAGAAGGAAATCACTAATCAACACCACAAACCACCTTTTACTTAATTGGAAACTTCCATGAACTTAGGAACACAATCTCGAAACAACAACTGTAAGTTTATTTTCACTTTGAACTTAGGACTTAGGTCTTTGCATTAACAATAAAGATAGCCTAAATTTATATACTTATTTTTATGGTAAATAACCCCAATATGTATGATATCCACTCAACTCCAAGTAAAAGCAAATAAAAAACTTAAATTTTGTTTTCCTCGCATACCAAGTTTATCACCAAGTATGGTATTAGTTTTATAATATATGTATTGGCCATTGTGCAACTGATTTATGAAATTATTCAAAGAGTATGCTTTAGCCTTAGAATATTAAGTGCCCTTGTTCGCACAACCTATACCAACAAAGACTCCTTTGAGCTCCAAATTGACACAAACGATGGTCTAGTCAAGACACAATGAATCTATCTCAGAGGGACTACAATCGAGATCTATAATGGCTCTCTCCACCTTTCAGGGCTCAACCATCACAATCACATTCAACAATCTCTATGCATCAGCTTCAGTTAGTCTGCCCTTCACCAGACCCTTTAACCCCTACAAATAGAATTTTACTTTCAATGCTATAATTTCGGCCAATATACCCTTTAATATAAGATTAATGTGTTACACACAGTCTCTCTGTAACCCACTCTCAGCGATCTCTCACTCTGAACGCTCACAGAAAATCTTAGACTCTCGAAGATTAACCTTGCTCTGATACCAAATCAAAGTATCACACTAAAAAAAACTTGATCATTCTATTACCATTGAATCATATTTATACAATGAAATGAAGCTTCTAGATTTCTTGGATTGTTAGTGGAAATGGCTTCTTGAAGAAGCTAGTTGAACTCTCCAGAAACCACAAGACATCCTACCTAACTGAATTAATGCAGAAGCTCAGTCAGTTGGAATTAATGTTTTCCAACAGTTGGGTACTACTTGTTTCAATGACAATGATGTCTGAGTAGAGGAGTGATTTTTAAACTGTTACACTTCTGATGAAGAGAATTTAAAATCTGCAAAAGATATTTCTATCTTAGAAATTCTAAGACTAGTGGACGCATACAACGAAGAAAGTTTGAGCATAATTTTAAATGGACATAGTTTAGGAGTTTCTCTCGCAACCTTAAGCTCATAAGATGTTAAGAAAAAGCTTAATGCAAATTTACTAATACATCCTATAATTGTGGTTGTGTTTGCATTCACGATCCCATGCGTTGGGAATAGAGCATCCACCATGTGAATGGAGGATCTATGAGTGAAATTGTTGCAGTTGGTGAACAAGAATGATATTGTTCCCAAGGCTTGTGGACTTGTTTTCAATGAGAACTAGTGGATTGGTTTCCCTTGACATATTTTCACATGGGCAAGAAATTTTTTGGAAAATTACTCTTGAACATTGTGATAATGAGTAACAATGCAACCATAAAAGAAGTACACAAGTAAATCAAGCAAACATATTTTTATTGTAGGTTACATATTTTGTTTTTAGGCTCAAGAACAAGAACGGAAGTGAAAATTATGAGCATAGTACAAACACCCCATTCCACAACACATCATATAATTAAAAACAAAGAAGCATTTAATGCATAGTTGGTGAATCATATGTCCCAAAATTTTACTCTGCCACTGGTGTTATTACTGCACAACCTCTACAAATTCAGAAAATTATCCTTTTTGTACAAGCACCCATCCTATGTTTTAATACTTTGTCATGAGCCTCATTTCCATAAATAACTTATTAACTTTATTTTACTTTTCTTTTATCTAACCATTACCAATAGTACAAAATCATTTATTATGTGACTAATCTGTCCCTCTTGTTTGTTTTGCAACATGCATACGCATTTGTGTATCGAAATAGGTTCATGATTTTACTTATTTGTGTATCGAAATAGGTTCATGATTTTACTTATTATGTATTACAGTACCCTAGTTCTAATGTATCATTTAGGAATGTGAGAAGTTCCTAACCTTGACATTATTCACCTATATTATTTGCATATGTGATAGTGTTTGGGTTTATGGTCTTAAGTTCATTCGTACCTAGCCCACCAAAGTTTCTCTACATATACTTATTGTAATTTTCTTTTACGGGTTGCCTATTACATTAAGGTTGAGTACTGCCAACCCCACCCCCCAACCACACCTTCCACGTATTACAAATAATGGTTAACACCTAGCATGCATTGTGATTAGCAATAGAAATTCTATGTGGTATGCAAAGGTTGTGGAAATTAAGGATCAAATCCATTGATGCCATCTATGTTTCTTCGATGTGATGATCACCTAGGCTTGTTAGTTCTCTTGTGCGTGAATGGTGGGATCATGACCTGGGGGATAAATGAAGGCTATTGTTTTGCTCAAACCCTGAGCCTAATCTTCCATCGATGTTACATTTTGCTTGCCATTTGTTGCATCTCGCGATTCATCCACTTGAAACCCTTGTTCTTGTTCCTAAAATCTAACTGCTGGCAGCTAATCAAAGGTACAACGTTTTTTTCCACTAAAACTACTGCCAAGTAACTAAAACTCGTCCCCGAAATGTGTATAATCATTTTGGCTGTTGCATTTATTCCATTTTATGTCACTTTGGCAATATTAGTCCCGAGTTAATGTGTTCTTACTAAGTATGGGCTTGTATATTTATTGTTTTTACATTTTGCACCCAGTACTTCTACCAAAGGGTGACGTAGCCATGGAGTGAGGTCTTACTCACTCTTCAATCTGTCTAGATGCGCACCTAACATGATAGCCACATGAGTTATGTTGTCTGCCTTTTCTCTTTTCCTGGTAAGTTAAATTGGTTACTATGATTTGTTGCCATAGCTCTCGGTGAGACTTTGGGGTTTTTCTTGTCTATATTAATGGTACCTTGGGTTACTTCGCATATTCTTTTTTTCTTCAAATTTGTTAAATTTTGAGAGTTCCATGTTTATGCTTTATAGTAGATTGTAGTGTAATTATTCGATAAGGTTAGGAGAGACATTTTCGTAGTTTATTGATAAAAATTCAGTTATTCTACATTGTAATTTTTTCCTCTTGTAATTTCTTCCTGTGATTGACCCATAATGACTGGTTTTCTGTAGCGTAATCCTCGGCGGCATTTCAACATTCTCAATGGACTTCTCCTGTCATCCGGTTTATCTACTCACAAGTAACCTGGGATTAAGGTCTTTATTGTAGATACATGAAATTTTCAATTTTAATCGTATACTTTTTTCTTCACCTCATTTAATAATTTTTTTGGATCATGTTGCACGTAATTGTCTCCTCCAGGCCTCGATTCACATGACCCGAACTGGCAATCACAAACTCACTAATTTTAAATATCTACCGCAACAGGTCGGTTTACCCATCCTACTCAAATTCCACTGGTTTGTTGTCTGTCATGATTGCATGTGATCTCATGACCAAGGTTGTTTCAATACCACATTTTACTATTTTGGTGGTCCATATGACTCTTATGGATGGGTACAAGGACTCGATCTTCTACCAAGTACACCTATAGTGTGCTTTTTGTTCATAATATAAACCCTCAGGGGTTATGAATCTTGTTACTACAAAATGTATGTTTTCATTGCGAATCTTGTATTTCAGGAACTATTAAGGTTAATAAAAAAATTTCGCTATGTATTTTTCCCAATTTTTCAAAGATTCTTTAAGAAAGAGGTCACTCTCAACTGGATGTTAAATATTTTTTCCAATTGGAAATAGAAACTCTATAATTTTGTATTGATGGTTTCCTATGTTCTTTATAATTCTTTATTTATGCTCCAAACCTTTGTATTATTTTATGAACTAGCATATTCACAGTATTTATTGATTCTCGAATCTATACTTATATCTAAAGTAAGGTTAATATTTGGAATGTCGGTCCAGCCACAGATGTGGTATTTTTTATAAAATAAATAGGAATATTTAATGCTATTTCCTCTTAATAATTTTAGTTATGTACTTCTAGCATTACTGTAAATACATATAAACATTGTTCTATAGAAGGTTGATGCATAAGAAATAATTCCATTAACCAACTATATTTACTTTCATGAACGCATTGTAACTTCTCCCTAGTTCTTAACTTTAAAATTCCCTATTACGAACCAAATTCATTACCTTATTTTAACTTTTTATTCATACAAGGATCTCTGTTTTTATATTAGTTTACCCAATGTCCTGAATGGATTTAGCAAACCAAAACCTTTCTTTTATTGTTGTTCAATTAGTTTTAATACCTATGTATTTTCCTTTAATACATGTGGATATAAATAAATGATTTTTTTCTTTGTTTATAGTTTAATAATTGTTGGAATTATTGAGGTTTCTTGGAATCTTTGCAATTCTACCTAATTGTATTCTCAGAATCTATTATTAGAGTTTCTTTTTTATTATCTGCAATCTCACGCCATTAATTTTCTTAAAATTCTTATCTATTATCATGATCACAAAATGAGGTCTCATCATAGGATATTCATACGATCTGATCTCCACGCTCTACATTTAATTATTAAGATCTCATCAAATATTATCTACAAGGATGTACACAAAAGCTAATATGCACCAATGATCATCTAAACACTACTATTGCATAGAACTTCACAATCCCTATGAATTAAATTATCATAAATTCACTCGTTTAGCATGCACGTTTAATCAACATAAATAAATATATTTCATAGAAATTTAATCACTATATAATAAATATATTACCGTAAGAACTTTTGTTATTCATCCTTCATAAACTCTTAAATAAATCTCTATCTCCCTTCCCAAATAGCAGAATTAAACTATTCTTCATCTTAGTATTCAACAGAGTAAAACTCTATTTTTGAGAATAATTATAGTATTTACAACTACCTTTTTTTATGTCAATTCTCAACAATACTATATATTCATATTCCTATTTGTATTGACAAGCATCAAATAATTACTAAGAAACTTACAAGAATAACTATCCACAGATCTTCTACCCAGAATCACTACCGAAAAGACACTTGATGAGCAAACAAACCACACATCCATGAATGTACTTCCAGTCCCCCCCCATCCATGAATTCTTGACAAAGAGATAAAATAAAACCCATTGATTTTTCAATCGATATTTTATATTCTCTTTCCATAATCGATTTTTCCTTAGTGGTGTCCCTCTTTTGTGGTTCTCAAACCACTAGCATAAGCTTTTCAAATAAAACCCACCTTTCTATCACATGGTTCTTTTTTCTAATACATGCTTAGAATCTTTCCCCAACAAATTGATTTAATCAACTTTTTCTTCTAACCATTAAATCTTATCTAAAGTCTTTACTCTGGAAAAAAAAATCGTCTTTTTGTTTCTTCTTTTTTGGCAAGAATCTCATACTCAAGTGTCTCATCCAAAGTGCTTCCAATCATGTTATTTATTAATCAATAAAATTTATTTATTTACATAATATCTTAATGTACTTTATGGCTTTTTGTTGGCTTGTTGGGGCCTGACCCAGATTTGGAGTTAATTAGCCAAAAAAATCCCAATACTATTGGCCCTTTTGGCAACAGTCCGCGGAGCGCAGACTGAGGTCTCACCCAAAGTAGTATGGGAGGGTGATAGAACAAGGTTTTTGTACCCTGGAGATGTCTGATGAGTTCAACTAGTTCACGATTTGTCCTTGTGCCTAGGTTGCTTCGCGCACTTTCTCATTCCTCATGGCCTGATATACTACCTTTGCGCAGCCCTACCCAGGGGTTGTGCACTGTGCTCTGCGTTATTAACCAAGACCTTTCTTATATTCCAATATTAGTTAATTATCTTTGCCTACTTGAGTGCTTTAAGTTATAATTAACAACATAGAACCTTCATATAGGTGCACATAGTAAATAAACATGATATTTGCAAATTATATCGATCATGCATTAACTCCACTTAGTCTTCTCATTCTTCTATTATCTTCTCTATCAGTTACTCCTCTTTTACACTTAGAGCCTCGCTCTATTTATACAATCCCATGGTCTACGGACCATGGGTAGGTTTATCCAACCAACATTGCATTACAAAAATAGGGCAAACAACCCTGTGACTCTATCATTCTTTCGCTCCCCGCGCCTGCAATTCATGGAGATTTACAACAAGATTCAATCAAAACTTGGCTTTAATCCCCAAAACATGCCTTAGGGGGATTCCATGACCAACAGGCCCCCAATACAAACATCGTGACTCGCTCTTGAGTCACTTTGCTGTCATGGCGATATTTGCATGGAGTCCCTCCAATTGTTCTCGAATGGCGCAAAGGTTAGCAGCGCACTGAGCTGGTGCTTGTTGGATATGTTGCATTCATTGTTCCAAGACCTCTCTATTAGAACTGCTTCTCTGCATCAATGTGTGCATCCCCTGCATTTTTATGAGCTTTCCTTCAATATCTGCGGCAATGGTGAAGGCCTCGTCGATCCAAGGCTGAACATGTGCCTTTAGGATTGCTTCCTTGTGTCGTGTTGCATCCACCTGCTCTTTTAGCACTTTAGTCTATTACATCTGTGTGAGCCTCTATGTGAGGGCCACCATCTGCATATTTCATTTGATGTTGTCGTACTATTGTTGGAGTTTTCTCGCCTCTGTCTCCAAGCACTGGATGTTGGGGTCCTCCTACAGATTTGTGAGGATCTCAAATGATACTTCCAACATGCTGGTGTAGTCTTGCACTTCACTGCCAATTTCCTCCAATCCCACTATAATAGCACTAGCACACTATTCTCTGACTTCTGGGGTAGTGGATGGCTACACATTTAACCACAACTCAACTATCTGAAGGTTCAGCTCCAGATGAACCTTTTTCATTTCTTCCCTTGCCTCGTGGACCCCTACTACTAACCTATGGATCCGCACCTTTGCTGCTATGTATGCTAGGATGGCTAGCTTCGGGACACTTTGGCAAGCATCATGTATCACCTGTATGAGTTGTTGATTCTGCGACACCAATTTGTCACACTACAAGCTCAGTTGTTCCATATTGATTTTTTGCTCACTGAGGACTCGTAGTGCGCAGCTCTACCTAGCTCGTAGCTCTGCGTTTATCCCATCCTGCAACACATATAGGGTCTCTCACAGGAGTGTAACTAGATTGATATCGAGACCTTTCAACACACTAACCGAAGGCATGTCGGCCTCATTTGATGCCACTAGTTCCCCTTCTGGAAGCACTATAGCGTTCGTCATCCATGTGTGCAACATTTGTTCTACAATTGTTGAGCTAACTGGGATGCTAGTTGAAAGGGTACCAACTTGAGGAGGGCACACCTGTAATTCCTTCAACTACACTCTAAGGGCCCCCAACACAATCTAGTTCTCCTGCATGAAATCTTCGAGAGCCTCATTGGTGACATCATGCACCGTCTCGCCGATGTCGTGCAAATCACCCTTGGTTAGGGTGATTAGGTCAATAGAAAATTTTGATGCCTTGACCTTCCTACGCGACCCTGCCCACTCTATTGGGTGCTGGTGCTTCAGCTATGTTGACGCGGTTTGTGGGTCCACACCTCCTTTTGTCTCTATTTCCTCTACTTCATGCCCCTGTGTCGTGTGGCCCTCGCTCACCTGCTCGGCTGCTTCCTATGATGCTATAGCCGTTGTGGCCTTTTTCTACTTAGCTACCTTTTGTGCCACGTCCCACAATGCCCACACTTCCACTATCGCTGCTTCCTTCCTTTGCTTTTTGGCCAATTATGCGATGCGCAACTTGGCCTTGTCTTTCTTTCTTTGTGCTGCTGACTTCTCGATCTCTACGATGTCTAAGGCGCGCCACTCTAGCGGCCATGCCTCTAGTACATTGAAAATGACGTCATCTATGGCTATGAAGGGTAGCTTTGTCCACTATTTAGTCAGGTCCTTACATGCTCTTATATAAATATTATGCATGTTCGCTTTGAATTCTGCAAAACTCTACAAACTGTTGTAAATAGTGGGTGACAACTGCAGCTTATAGTTGATCCCCATTCTAAGGTTCATCTCCATGAACACCCAGAAGATTTTACTGTAGTGGATCTTCTTAGCATCCTTTGTTGCCCAAAGTGAAGCATACTTCACAGCCTCCGGTAAATCCCTGTCAATTATGGGGAATTGACAGCAATCCCCTAGCCACGAGCACTATGGACAGTAGAAGCCATGCATAGTGGAACATTTTGCCCTATTCCTGAGCTTCGCGGAAATTTTCTAAAAACTCCTTGCAGAGGAACTCACACCAATTAAACTAGAATGCCTCCGCGCATTGCTCATCTAGTGCTACCACCAGTGCGGGTACTTCACCCGCATGACACTTGCGCATGACCTTTCCTGTCAGGATCTGGGTCACCACGTGTACTGCTCTCTCCTTGATGTTGGAGATGGCTTAGTCCCTCTTTTGCTTTTCTAGCTTGTGCTTTTTCCTCATGGCCTCGGCGATGACCAAGTCACTGCCCTTCCCTTCTGATATGTCTGCAAGGTCCTCTCCTTTGCATGGAAGCTAGGAGACATGGTGAATCAGGTATGTTGTGATGGGAATGGGCTCCTCCAGCCACAAACACCTATCATGCACCAAGCAGAGCAGCTGCCTGATGATGAAAATGGTTATTGGGGCATGGTGGAAGTGCGACAACCGGAGTAGGTTCAGTAGCCCATCCTTTTCCACTCTGCGCAACCACTTCCACGGCTTTAATTCTGTCATCCCCACTGTGGTGTTCTACCTGGGATTCATGAGGTTCCTTGTCTCAAGGTGAGGGAACATCTCATGGTCAGCAAGGTCCCAATGTTCAAATTTTAGGCTCGGCACCCACCCTAGGTGTGTACCCTCAAAAATAATGTTGTCTGGGAGGAGCAGGGTCTAGAGCGAGCTCTTGGTCTTGTCTAGGTCCTTTGGCACTTTCGCCTTCCCTTTTCGCGGGGGGACATAGGCAGCCAATTTTGTCGTGGGGTGCGTAGGCTGAGTGTCCTCCTCCATGCCCTCTTCCTTGGCCTCTATGATGATAAGATCCTCCAGATATTATTCTTCTTCATTTGTCTCTATGGTGACGGCTTTCCCCTTCTCCTCCATTGCCATCTTGTTGTGTAGCAGGTTCTGCGGGGACACACGTACGGTAATCATCACTTGTTTTTCCTTCTCATGTCTCAGCGTGCGTGGTGATTTCGGAGTTTCCGCCACAATCCGAGCTCCTTCTGGAGAATCTCCCACAGCGAGGGCCTACGCGGCCTCTCTACCAGTAATTTTGGTTCTCCATAACGTCTTCAATTGTTGCCATCATATTTATCTGGAAATCTAGCACTCGTGAACTTAGGGGCTCAATCAACACTCGACTCACAAAAATCAGGGCTCTGCTTAATTGCTCAAATCGCAAATGACCAAATGTTGTTTGTTGGGCAGCCCTTTGTATTTTATAGCATTTTTAAAATTTTAATTCGACCGTTCTGCCCAAATTCGGTTCATTAATGCTCCCTTGAAAACAGATTTTTCCAAATCTTTCTTGTAAATCGCATCTTAAATGCTTGCCGCCCGCTCCATTTGGCCTCAAGTTGAGCATCCCATCATGAATAGTGACTTCAACGGTCACTTTCTGGCCAACCTGCGTGGCATCGTAGCTCCCCATGAGCGGTCACAGACCTTGTGACTTTTTGGTTCTGTGTGTAGTTACAACCTCGCGCGGCTTCCAAGCATAGTAGTTTATAGTCTCGTGCTTCCTTTCAACTACTTAGAGTGCTAAGACAGTTCCTCCCTCAACTAGTTAGGTGGTTGTGCCACATATGTGCAATTTCCTCTGGTCATCCAGCATTCTTCTTGGGAAATACCAACCTTTTACCGTTACTAGTGGCGTTGCGCACCTTATCCTCTCTAGTGCATCACCCTGGTTAATTCTCTTAGTAATATGCGGTTCAAGCCAAGGCATCAGACTGATCAATTCATGGCGATAGTCCTCAAACTTGTCAACATGATAGTGCGCACCCTGTTTTATCACTGTGATCTTCTTCTCGGTAAACTCATCCCTTATCTCATCTTCCAGCTTCTTGACTTCTGCTTCTACCAAGGTGCTTTTCCTCCTTAATCACACCCTTTCTTTTTCAAGTTCTTGGAGCCTAAATTTCCCTGTTGGATTTCTTCCTCAAGTCCTGATCCAATATGGATCCTAAAACCCTCTAAGTTTTCATTTACTTAAACACTATCACAAGGGAAAAACATTATCAAATGGCGAAAAAAACTATCACACGAGAAAAACATGAAGAAATGGCGAAAACAAAGTTAAGTGGAGGCTAAAGCAACATTGCACAGGAGCCGTCGGATCAGACTGATCAACGGTCTAGATCTAATCGGCATATTGCAATCAGAGGTGACTAACGGAGTACATTGGAGGCATCCTTATGGAAATTTCAATACTGATCAGCATGATTTAACAAGGACTGTTGATTAGGCGTGCAAAGCAACAACCTAGATTACATCACGTTATCACATCGCTAAAACACCAAGGAGGACTTACTGGGGGGCCCGAAGACCATGCGATATGTGGTTGTGATATATCGCATCGCAATATCGTATCACATCAATACAAAGGAGCAGGGCCAATACAAGCATGCGTGATAACTAGACCTGATGGTTTTTATGGATGCAAATTAATGTATTTTGAGTTTCGGTAAAAAGGTTTTTTCTATGTATTTTCTCATTTTCATTAAAAGAACGAAATACAAAGGAAATGTGCCCAGAGTGATAAAACAGACCCGAAAAGGTTTAAACATGCAGCTTTGTATTATTTTAGTTCTATAATGAGCGGGATTTCAGGCAGGCCTCAGGCAATAAGTGGTATTGGACAGGGTCTACTCGATCCCATACACTAGCCAACACATGGCTTGGCGCCGGAGAGAGAGAAATGCCTTTTCGGGTGGGTAATCTCTGTACACATAAGCCACCCGAAATGAATACCAACCGTTGGATCAAAGATCACATAGATCAATGGTGGGAATGTGATAGCGACCCAAAAGTGGACCTGAAAGGATTATAAGGCAGAATTAATATTATTTGAAGTCTGATGAGAGGCGTTTAGGCGAATTTTTCAACATTTTCTGTGTATTTCTCTGTTGAATCAGAGAACCAATATTTTTTGGATTTCAACGCACCAGTGGTCCTTTCCATTGCAAAACAGGTGGCCATCATACTTGAAGGCATTTCACAATGATTGTTTAATTCTCAGAGCAGATTTAATCGACAGAGGTCGGGAGCCAAAAAGCCCAAAAGGGAAAATGAATAGACAAGTGTCCATAGGCTTAAAAGCCACTCAGTGTCAGAGATAGAGGTAGGAAATGCTGAGACAGAGAGAAAACAGAGATAGGGAGCGAGAGGGAGAGTCTGTGTACCCAGAAAGACTTGAGGGATTCAAGCAAAACCCTGTTGTTTGTTCCTGTTGTGTTGAGACTCAATGTGAGCTCACATTTGTAAAATCTTTACTCTTGAAGACATAATAGAGAGGTCACCACTGAAAGCTGGACCAGGAGATGTAGCCCAAGAGTTTTGGGTGAACTCCTTGATTATTTGTTGTGTTATGTGTGTGTGGCTGTTATGTTGCTCTAACTGCTCATTGTCTATATTATTCACAATCTTTTCGATCCATTGCACTAAGTAATATAGGAAAATCCTGCACATGAGTCTTTAATACCTTAATATTAATCAAAGTTCTCATTTTTAGATCAAGTGGTATCAGAACTTTTGGTTTCTAGTTTTGTTAAGGTTAGACAAGCTTGTGCTAGATTTTGAATGCTAACTAGGTCAAAGCTCAAACTAGGAGAAGGAGAACTTGTCGAGGCTAATCCAAAGATTGGAAGATTCTATCATCAAAGAAGAATGGCAGAAGAAACTCCATTGGAATCAGAATCTCAGTTCATGGATAGTTTTATGGCCATACGAGCCATGGTGGAAGAGATGTATCGAGAATTTAAGAAGGGTTGACGTGAAAGAACTTCAACACCGAAAAAAGAAAAAGGAGTAGAGGAAACTTCTCTAAATGCCCCTCCAAGGGCAAAGGGAAAGGGGAAAATCCTCCTCCATCATCTCCTCCACCATCACCTTCATCATCCTCATCTCCTAGCCATGATAAGAAAAAGAAGAAAACTTCTTTGATTAAATTAGATGTGAAATTTGATTTGCCAATTTATGATGGAGAACTAAATTTGGAGAAGCTAGATAACTGGATAGACAGATTGATGTATATTGTAGGGTGTAGAACATTGATTTAGAAAGGAGAAAGATTCAACTGGATAGCCCTTGACTTGGAGGAACTACACTAGTGTGGTGAGAAGGCAAGACACAAGATGATCTGAAGAGACATGGTAAGATTCTTTCTACCTGGAATGATTTTGTTTCTGCCATCAAAAAAAATTCTATCCTCTAGCTTATATGCAAAAAGCAATGATGAGTTGGCAAACTCTTCGCCAATTAAAGGGCCAAATAGTAGAAATTCATACCGAGGAATTTAAAAAAAGATCTTTAAATCTAGGCATATCTCTAGACTCATCTGAAACTTTGTTGAAGTATATAGGTGGTCTGCATAGCTATTTGAAGCACACCATTCTCATGTTTAATCCCATTAGCCTAGATGATGTATCAGTTCAGGCTACACATCTAGAAGCTAGAGGCAAGAATGTGAACCCAGAGTTTGGGGGATCATCAAAACCCTCTACAAGCAAGAACAAGGAAAAGAAGAAGCTGAAATGGAAGGAGAGGAAGACAAACGTTGTACATAAGGACAAAACTTCATGCACTCATTGCAAGAAGGACGACATGATGATGCACACTTCTGGTCTCTGCATCCGGAGCTGAAACCTAAGAAGTCTGGTGGTAAGAAGAAGAAGACTACTGCTGCTACTCAGAAAGACTTGGGGCAGATTCAGGTGATGAAACAATAGTCACAGCCATAGGTATAAAAGGTAAAAATTCTAAAGCATCTACAAGTAATTCTGTACAATCTATTGATAATGAAGATAATGAGAGGAAAATACATGAGCTTTTTTATATTAGAGTTATTTCCAAGCACCAAAATATTGATACTTTATTTGATAGTGGATCACAAGTAAACTTGATTTCTGAAACAATTGTAAAGAAGTTGGGATTACTAACAACACCTCACAAGAAGCCATATCCATTAGGTTGGGTTTGTGATAAAGAAAAGCTACAAGTGACAAGATAATGTAAACTTAGGTTTGCTATTGGGTCAACATTTGTAGATGAGGTTGATTTAGATATAGTTCCCTTGGATATATGTGGTATTGTTTTAGGAAGTCCTTACTTGTATGATAGAAAAGCCATTTTCTATAGAGATGAAAATAAGTATCAACTCACTAAACATGGAATAGAATATATTGTAAGAGCTCATAAACTCAAAAATAACTATTCTCTCATAAACTCAAGGCAAATGAAAAGAATTGTAAATTCATGCAAGCAATTTTTACTAATGGTTGTAAAGGAAAAGAACCCTAATAAAACCAATGTATTTGAAAGCTGTGATGCTAAATAGAAAGCTAATTTAGTTAAAGTTGTTTTAGAATATGATATCCTATTTCAAGAACCTAAAGGTCTACCACCCAAAAGGGAAATAGTACATGATATTCATTTGCAGCAAGATGCTCCATTACCTAGCATCAGAATTTACAGGTTATCCACTTTACAAAATGCAGAGATCAAGAAGTAGGTATAGGAGCTACTCGATAAAGGGTCCATCAGACCAAGCACATCACCATGTGGATCTCCAATCATACTCGTGAGAAAGAAAGATGGTTTGTGGAGGATGTGCATTGATTATAGAGCACTTAATAAAATAACAATCAAGAATCATTATCCTCTTCCTCGCATTGATGATCTATTAGATCAGTTGAAAGAAGTAGTTTACTTTCCCAATTTAGACTTGCGTAGTGGCTATCATTAGGTCAGAGTTGCAGAACAAGATGCATGGAAGACTGCTTTCAAGACAAAGAAATAGTTGTATGAATGGCTGGTTATGCGTTTTGGCTTAGCTAATGCTCCTGCCACTTTCATGAGAGTTATGAAGATGTACTCAGACCTTTTATTGATGATTTTGTGATTGTATATTTAGATGACATTCTTGTTTTTAGTAAAACATGTGAAGACTATTTGAAGCATGTAAAGAAGACTTTAGATGTTTTGAAAAAAGAAAATCTCTATGTGAAGTTATCAAAATGTGAATTTGGAAAAACATATTTAAATTATTTGGGTCATATTGTAGGGGGTGGTGAATTGAAGATACATCCCTCTAAGGTTGAATTCATTGTGAACTGGCCTAAACCCAAATCTGCTACAGAAGTTAGGAGTTTCCTAGGAGCAACACAACATTGGAGAAAGTTTATTGCTAACTTTTCTTTGATTACAGCTCCATTACATGCTTCAATAGGATTGAACAAGGTGTTTTAGTGGGGGGTAAATAGCAGAAAGCCTTCGACACCTTAAAAGAAAAAAATAGTAAAACACCAGTACTAGCACTGCTAGATATTCAACAACCATTTGAGATTGAAACAGATGCCAGCGACTATGCCATGGGAGCAGTGTTGATGCAACACAGTAAACCCATATGCTATCATTCTGAGACATTTACTTCTATAGTAGTTAATTATCCCACATATGATAAAGAATTGTAGTATGCATTAGTACAGAGTGTGAAAAAGTGGAAACATTACCTAATGGGCAAAGAAATAATCATACATACAGATCATTGACCACTTCAATATTTGCACTCACAAACTAAATTGCAACAATCAAGACATTATAGTTGGATGGGTTTTCTACAACAATTTCATCTTGTCATCAGATATAAGGGCATACATAATAAGGTTGCAGATATGCTATCAAGACCAATCATAAATGCATCCACTATACTTGAGCATAACCCAGTAATGCATGAAATTTACATTAAAAAATATGCTCAAGATGTAGACTTTAAAGATGTATATGCAACTTTAAGTCATGGCAAGCAAGTAGAAGATTTGGATTATTATGTTAAGGACCAACTCTTATATCATTTGGGAAAGTTATGCATTCCAAAAACTAAAAGAGTTAACATAATCCGAGAAGCACATACTTCTCCCATATCAGGTCATTTTAGTGTAAGTAAAACAGTTGCACATTTGCAAAGGTTCTATTATTGGCCAAGAATTCATGAAACAGTTTCTAGATATATTAAAGGGTGTACTATGTGTGCTAAAAGCAAGCCAAGTAATAGAAAATTAGGCTTGTACACCCCACTTCCAGTTCCTTCTCATCCTTGGGAAAGTGTTTCCATGGACTTGATTGGTGGATTGCCAAACTCTAGAAAAGGTCATGATTATTTGTATGTTATTGTGGATAGGTTCAGTAAAATGTGTATTTTGATACTTTGTAACAAGTAGGTTATAGCTCAACAAACATCAAATTTGTTCTTTCAACATGTATGGGTTCATTTTGGATTACCCACTTCTATTGTATCTGATGATTTGTTAGGAAGTTTTGGTCAAGTCTATGGGAGTTGATGGACACCAAATTGAAGAAGAGCACAGTATTTCATCCACAAACATATGGTCAAACAGAGGTGGTCAGTAGGACAATGATCCAGTTGCTCAGAGGCTATTGCAGCAAGCATCCCAAGGTTTGGGATGAACATTTGTGTTATGTGCAACATGCTTACAACCATACCAAGCACTCTTCTACTCAAAGATCTCATTTTGAGACTTGTTTTGGTTTTATACCAAAGTCTCCCTTGGATTTTGTCTTTGGTAAAGACATAGCAGTTAATGGGCATAGTGATGTGGACAAAGCAACCAAGTTCATTGAACAAATCCAAGAAGTTCACCAAGTAGTGCAAGAACAACTGGAAAGAAGCCAAGCCAAGTACAAGGCAAGGCATGGCAAGCATCGAGTTGAGCATAGTTTCCAATTTAGTGATCAAGTCTAGTTTTACATTAGCAAAGACAAAATGCAAAGTGAAGGTAAGAAGTTGAAAGCAATAAGGTATGGGCCTTTCAAGATACTTGAGAAAATTGGTGAAAACTCTTTTTGTCTTGATTTGCTAGCTTATATGCATACTATTCAATCGTTAATGTAGAAAACTTGAGATTGTATGAACCTTCATTGTTTCAAGATCCTAAAGAGAAAAGTTAGTTGCCTTGTATTGATGATCTATTTCCTGAATATCTCAATGAGTTGAAGGAAGATAGAGTTCTGGATAGGAAGGTGAGAACTACATGATGAGGGGATGTTGAGTACCTGAGAATCAGACTCAAAGGTTCAAAACCAAGCAATGCACGATGGATAGAAATTGGAAAAGTGAGGAAGTTGTATCCTCACTTGATTGATGCCTAAAAACTAACTTTTGGTGGTCCAAAAGCTTTTCAGTGGGAAGCTGTGATCTAAAATGGATCCTAAAACCCTCTAAGTCTTCATATACTTAAACACTATCACAAGGGAAAAACATTAGCAAATGGCGGAAAACACTATCGCATGGGAAAGGCATGAAGAAATGGTGAAAATAGAGTTAAGCGGAGGCTAAAGCAACATTGCACAAGAACCGTCGGATCAGACTGATCAACGGTCTAGATCTAATTGACATACCGCAATCGGAGGTGACCAACAGAGTATATCAAAGGCATCCCTATGGAAATCTCGATAGTGATTAGCACGATTTAACAAGGACCATTGATCAAGCATGTAGATCAATGGCCCAGATTACATCACAATATCGCATCACTAAAACACAAGGGAAGACTTACCGGGGGGCCCGCAGACCATGTGATATGCAATTACGATATATCGCATCGCAATATCGCATCACAGCGATACAAAGGAGCGGGGCCGATACAAACATGCGACTTTTAATAACCAGACCTGACTAGTTTAATGGATGCAAATTAATATATTTTGAGTTCTGGTAAAAATGGTTTTTCCATGTATTTTCTCATTTTCGTTAAAAGAACAAAATACAAAGGAAATGCGCCCAAAGCGATAAAATAGACACAAAAGACTTACACATGCAGCTTTGTATTATTTGAGTTCTATAATGAGTGGGATTTTGGGTGGGCCTCAGGCTGTAACTAGTATTGAATGGGCTCAACTCGATCCCATACACTGGCTGACACGTGGCTTGGTGCTGAAGAGAGAAAACCACCTTTTCGAGCAAGTAAACTCTGTAGGCATAAGCTGCCCGAAATGAATATCAACCATTGGATCAAAGATCACACAGATCAATGGTGGGCATGTGATAGTGACCCAAAGGCGGACCCAATAGGATAATAAGGTTGAATTAATATTATTTTAAAGTCCACTAAGAGGCATTTAGGTGAATTTTTCAGCGTTTTCTATGTATTTCTCTATGTAGATAGAGAAACAATATTTTTGGGATTTCAATGCACTAGTGGTCCTTTCTATTGCAAAACAGGTGGCCACCATACCTGAAGGTGTTTCACAATGATTGTTTAATGCTTAGAGGGGATTGAATGGACAGAGGTTGGGAGCCAGAGAGCCCGAAAGGGAAAACGAACATACAAGCACTGATAGGCTTAAAGGCCACTCAGTGTCAGAGACAGAGGTAGGTAGTGCTGAGATAGAGAGAAAATGAAGGCAGAGAGTGAGAGGGAGAGTCTGTGTACTCATAAAGAATTGAGGGATTCAAGCAAAACCCTGTTGTTTGTTCCTGTTGTGTGGAGACTCAATTTGAGCTCACATTTGTAAAAACTCTGCTCTTGAAGACATAATAGGGAGGTCACTACTGAATGCTAGACCAGGAGACTTAGCCCAAGATTTTTGGGTGAAATCCTTGATTATTTGTTGTGTTATGTGTGTGTGTCTGTTATGTTTCTCTAACTGCTCATTGTCTATATTATTCGTAATATTTTTGATCCGTTTCACTAAGTAATATATGAAAATCCTGCACATGAGTTTGTAATACCTTAATATTAATCTAAAATCTCATTTTTAGATCAAGTCCCATGCATTTTACTTCTTGCAACTGTGTGATCCCTTCTATCCAGGCTCTACAAACCATCATATCTACTGGTGCTACTATGCACGGACTAGGATTTTCATGCTCCATGGGGATTACAACATTCACTTCATACTTCAGCTTCGGAGGTTCCCACATGATCAGGGTTTTGAACATGGTCCTATATGCCTAGAGAACTACTAGACATGCAGGTCCCAGTCAGCTTGCTTCACATGGTGGACCATGTTCAGTGCTTCACATACTTTGCCAAAAGCTTCTGTATGTATATGCTTCTACGTGCTTGGTGTTACTATACTTCTTGATCCCAAATGAAGGGGTCGTTTGCATCATTGTCTTGCCTACACCTGCATCCCAATCATGTCTCCTACCACGAGTGTTGTGTGTATTCCTGCAAGTTTCATACCATATGCTTGTACCCACCTAGAAAGGTGAGTACGTGGGCCGTTTCATCCATCATACTTGTCTTTTAACCACATCTAAGGCTTCCCAAATTATAGGTGCATCATCCTTTGGCATTTGTGATAGTCCTAAAAACTCTTCTGCTATGTACCCCACCACCTTGCGGGCATAGCGTGCAGTACCCATTTTAGAGCACCTAAACATTGTTGTTCTGGCACTTCTCCTTCAAATTTGTTTAGGAACTCCTCCACTTCGTCTAACCCGTCGTACATAGGTAAATCTCTTACCTCTATTACTATGTAGCATAGCAACCTTATCATCATGTTACAGTTGAGTGTGGTTACCTCGTGTAACCAGTTCTACCATCGTTCTATCTCTTTGGTAGAATATGATGTACAGGATCTTTCGCACTCCCACGAGATTCGACCATCCATGGTTGGATTTACCTAGTCTTTCTCATGCGCAGTTATCTTTTAGATATAATCTAGATCATCATCATTGTCACAGTCGCACACTGGCTCTATGTAGCGTGATCCTTCCACAGGGTCTAAAGGTAACACTACGCGCAGTGACTTTTTATCAAAAATCATCTTGTGCTTCTTTAGATTTATCACTCCATTCATGTCAGTGGCCCAATCTATTCCAAGTAGCGCAAGATAGGGATTATTGTCATCAACAATCTCCATCACTTTGAAATCCACTGATGCGATCGCTCCTTCGATATCTACTGTGATTCCCTGCAATCTCCCCATAGGTAGGATCTTTTGTTGGTTCGTTATTCGCAGTTTGATAGGAGACCATTGCAACGCAGGCCTACCCATGCATTCACATGTCTTCTTTGGCAGGGCATTCGAATCTGATCCTAGATCTGAAATCACTTGATGCATCTCATATTCCCCAATCTGTGGGGTCAATCTCATCTCCCTTCCTGTTCACATCGTGTGTTTCCCAAGCTTCTAAACTACGCACAGTTCCCTTGGCACGGTCCTAACACATCTAGTTATGAGTTCCTCTAGCCCCTTCACAGCCTTGCTGTCATGCAACAGCTTCATGCATGTTTCCAAGAATGTAGTGAGCATCAATGGGTCCATTTCTAGCTCCAGTCTCTCTTTACTTCCTAAAGTGGAGGCATCTGCAAAGCTCCTCTTAGCTTCCATGAAGGTCTTCTTAGCGCCCTCCAAATCAAATTATAATTCCTTCGTTGGGGCTTTGCGAACCCAGGTACTTTCTTCAGGCTGCTTGCCTTTTTCATCCCTTGTTCTAATACCATTTTGGAGCAAGATATTTACATTGGGGTCTTCCTTGCATGGCTCAAACCTCATCATTTGCAGGGTCCGAGTCAGGGGAGGTTGGAGTGCTCCTTTATTGCGCAACCTCACTATCAGTGTGGGACAGTCCTCTATCTCATGATCAAATTACATACAATATAACCATGATGGTCTTGTTGGATTTGTAAAATCATGGGCATAATGCCCTGGCTCTCCGCAATTGTAGTGTATCAGTTGTCTACGACCACTTCCTGGTCCCATTCCACCTCGACCTTGTCCATGCCCTTGAAATCCAGTGCGCGTCATTCCTGTGTTTTGATCAAGGGGTCGTGTTTTGGCTTGAACTCTGTAGGTAGGAGTCTAATCCATCATCTGTTCATAACTTCTACAAGTGTGCTCATCATGTCCTATTGACCTGGAGAAATTACAGAACAACTGCTCGGAATTCTGCATATACTTCTATAATATATGGTAGTTATCTATAGCATGCTTTCCTCCTATTTGACAAATCGCACACCATAATTTAAGGGTTGCACTTGGTCCTATTTGTGCCTCTAATCTCAATGGCATTGGTCCTCCTCCTACGAGGTAATTCGCAAACACTGGGTAGTGGTCCTTATCGTGCCCCTGGCCCTTGCACTTTATGCACCATACCTCATCATGCATTTCTGGATGAGTCGTCCTATCTTGTTTCAAACTCTATATCTCAAGGCATAAGTTTTTCAATTGTGCATGAATCTACTGGACTCCCAGTTTAGGATCTTGTATTGGAGTCTCGTGAAATCTCATCGCGACCTCCAAAGCCTCAGCCTGAGTAGTTAGCCTTTGTTACCACAATGTGTTCTGTAGATGTGGTGTTAACGAGGCTACAAACCATTTGCAGTGTTGCCCATCTGTTAAGGTCACGTTCGCTTTGCGAATTGTGCACTTCAGTCTTTGATCCAACTCCCACGGGGTTTCACCTGGTAGCATGGTGATTTCCTTGAATCTAATGATTGACTGTGCCTCTGATTTCGGCCTACTAAATTCCTTGTTTAGCACAACTTGGATATTCGCTATCTCCACATTCAGATTGTCATTGGAATGCTTAATGTACTAGGTCAGTGCACGATTCTGTAGAGTGCTGACCAATGTTGCCTTCTTTATATTGTCATCTGTGACACCTTGTGCTTCCCATATAACTTTTACCACGAACCAAAATTGGTCTAGATCTTCATTCCCTACTCCTTTGAACACTGGTAGTTTTATCGTGGTGGTGGTGGAGGTGGTATGGGAAAAGTCGAGGGTGAATATGGTGAAACTGGTGGTGGTATGGCTGGGGGTGGTATGCGTAGAATTATCTGCTTTATCAAATTGATCACACTTCTTGGTGAAACCTTCGCAAGCTCCTATTTGCCTCCTCACGGAGGTGAAATCAAGGGTCCAGTTTCTAGTTCTATGCTACCTTTGTTTCTATAGATCCTCCCACTCCACGTAGCCCCAAACATCAATTTATTCATATAACCTGCTTTTCACACAGTAGAATTTTAATACAAGTTTTCAAAGATTTAACATAATTACCTCGCGGCCCCTTGAGGAAGCATCATTCTGCCTTGCTATAGCTAACCAATGTATCTACCTCAAATTCAATGATGAACCCTCGTATGATTTGATCTAGCGAGTGACCGACAACGTACGCTATCTTATCCTCTGATGCTTCCAGTCTGCGAACCAATTTTGGAGTCCACACAATAGGTTTGCCGAGTTTACACCTTCCTTGGCTATCTACTAGTCGCGGACCATTTGTTGGCTTGTTGGAGCCTTACCTAGGTTCAAAGTTAATTAGCCAAACAGATCCTGGTACTACTGGCCCTTTCAGCAAAAATCCATGGAGTGTGGGCTGAGGTCTCACCCGAACTAGTATGGAAGGGTGCTAGAACCAAGTTTCCACACCCTGGAGATGTCTGATGAGTTCAATCAGTCTGCGGTTTTTCCCTGTGCGCAGGTTGCTTCACGCACTTTCTCGTTCCATGCAGCCTAATATACTGCCTTTGTACAGCCCTACCGAGGGGCTATGTGTCACGATTTGCAATATTACCCAAGACCTAGTTTATATTCCAATATTAGTTAATTGTATTTTCCTACTTGAGTGCTTTAAGTTATAATTAACAACATAGAACCTTCATATAGATGCACGCAATAAGTAAACAAGATATTTGCAAATTATATCGATCATGCATTAACCCAAGAATAGATACACATAATTATAGCAAAACTTGTCTTTATTGATTCCTTCCATGGTTATAGACTCGACTCACCCTACGCACTCAACTACAGGGGTCCGTGCACTCAGTTGCGGACTACTAGGCCTCTGCACACTCAGTTGTAGAGCATTCTCCTACTCTGCCACCCACATACACACTCTACACTTTTACTGAACCACTTAGACTTCTAATTCTTCTATTATATTCTCTATTAGTTACTTTTCTTTTACACTTAGAGCCTCACTCTATATATGCAATCCCATGGTTCGCGGACCATGGGTAGGTCTATCTAGCCGACATTACATTACAAAGCTAGGGCGGACAACCCTGTGACTCTATCATACTTTCGAATCCCCTGCCTATAATTCATGGAGCTTTACAACAATACTCGGTCAAAACCTAGGCTTTAAGTCCTAAAACATGCCTTGGGGGGATTCCATGCCCAACACTTTTCCACTATTCAGATTACATAATTTAGTTTGAAATAGAAAAATTCAACATTAAAGTCCTTAGGGGTGTTACATTCTTCACCTATTTTATTCTACATTGTCCATGGAATTTATTGTACCAGCTACTCCCCTCTCGAACAATGATGGATAATTTTTCTACATTTCATCTTCACTCTCCCATGTGGTCTCTTCGGGAGTAAAGCGCTTCCATTGCACTTTTACCCAAATGACGGCTTGATAATGGAGCGAGATATATTTCCTATGTAGGAGACAGAGAGGTTCTACTAGAAAGTCTCCTTCGGGTTCCACTTGTAGCAATTTCCCATCAATAATGTGATAACTATCATGTATATATTTCTCAAGTAAAGACACATTAAAAGCATTATGAACTTTAATGTGAATGTATAGTGCTAATTGATAAGCTATGGGTCCTATTCTATCCAAAATCTCAAACAACCCACAAAAACGTGGCAGAAAGTTTGGACAAGGTCCATTCTTAATGTACTTTTTTCTGGGTTTCACCCTCAAATAAACATGATCTCCAATTTTGAACTCCCTGTGTGTTATCTTTTTGTTTGCATATTTTTTTTGTTGGTCCTGTGTGGTTTTATTTTTTTGTAGAACACTTCATACTTTGCTCCATTTCCTATAATGCGTTTGGATCGAGTAACATTTTATCCTCCGATTAAATACAATTGAGTAGTGTATCACATTTTCTGCCATACAAGGATTCAAAATGGCTCATTTTTATGGATGTTTGATAGTTGTTATTGTAGGAAAACATGGCTAAATGCAAAAAATCATCCCATTTTGTATGTCTATCCATGACATACATTTTGATCATGTATTCCAAAATATGATTGGCTCTCTTAGTTTGTCCATCTGTTTGAGAATGGTATGCAATACTAAAATTTAATTAAGTGCCCATGCCCCCAAACAATGCCTTCCAAAATTTTGTGGTGAATTTCGCATCCCTATCTGATACTATCATCTTGGGTATTCCATGTAGCCAAAAAATATATCTCATGAAGATATGAGCAATTTTTGTCATGCCAAAATTAGATTGCAATGGTATGAAATGTGTTTCCTTACTTAAGGTATCAATTGCCACCGTGATGGAGTCATATTGCCTCTTTCTTCTCAGTGGCCCTATGATAAAATCTAAAGAAATTATTGTTGGGTTGTGTTATATTCTTTCCACAACTACCCCACGTAGTGAACCAAGGGATTAGTTTGTTGCACTGATTGTGCAGCGGGGGCATCACAGGGGGGGGAAGTAGCCCCCCCTATCCGAGGGATTTGAGGGGGGCGAGTAGCCCCCCTCTATGGGGTTCGGGGCAGCGTCCCAGGAAATTTCTTTTTTGGACCCTATTTTAGGTTGGGCAAACCTACCTATGGTTTTCGGTCCATGGTTTTGGATGCGATGGTTTTTGCTCCATGGTATTGGATGCTTCGGCATGTATAAATATGTATTGTAACATTGAAAGGAATATAATGAGAAATCAAGCTGGTAGTCCCGGTGTTGGGATCCAGGGGAAAATCTCTATGCATATGTGGTTTATGTGTTATGCTCTCACATTTTTTATATTTTCTTTGTTTTAGAATTCGTATGCAGGTAATTTCTGTACAGGGTTAAAACCTACATTTGGTATCAGAGCAGTTTTGGCTTCAAGGGGACGCCTTTGTTGCTGAGGGGTTTCGCTCGGGCCTATGGTAGACCCTGTTC
>APFE030102637.1:0-105463 GCA_000404065.3 Pinus taeda | reverse complement strand
TTGGCTTCACCAGAAGCAAAGCATATCACTGTGTGTATTTTAAATTAAGTGGTGACCGTGTTATTTATCTGGTATTGTATGTGGATGATATGTTGCTTGTTGGAAATGACAAAGAAATTATCGAGGATTTGAAGACCCAATTGTCTCCAAATTCGACATGAAAGATCTCGGTGCTGCAAACTATATTTTGGGCATGGAAATTAAAAGAGATCGGGCAAAGAGGAAGCTCTGGTTTAACCAGAGGAAGTATGTCGAGACAATATTGCAGAGGTTTAATATGCAGGATAGTAAACCGGTGAAGGTTCCTATTCCTGTAGGTGTGAGGTTATCTGTTGAACAGTGTCCCAAGACACAAGAAGAGGAAGAGGACATGTCCCGTGTTCCATATGCAAGTGCAGTCGGTAGCTTGATGTATGCCATGGTCTGTACTAGACCAGACTTTGCACATGCAGTGGGAGTATTGAGCAGGTTTATGTCAAAACCAGGGAAGGAGCACTGGACAGCAGTGAAGCGGGTTTTCAGGTATTTGCATGGCACTAGTGATAATGGTTTGTGCTACCAAGGAAGACCAGGATTGGACAGAGTTTTGGATATTCATGGCTTTGTTGATGCAGACTGGGCTGGACATCTGGATCAGAGAAGATCTACAAGTGGGTATGTGTTTAACCTATTTGGAGGTGCAGTCAGTTGGATGAGTAAGAAACAATCTGTAGTGGCACTATCAACTATAGAGGCAGAATACATGGTAGCCACTCATGCAAGAAAGGGAAGCAGTTTGGTTGCAGAGATTGTGGTCAAGTATGGGGTTAGTACAGGGAGCTATAAGGATAGACTGTGACAGCCAAAGTGCAATTTTCTTGGCAAGGAACCCTGCTTATCATTCAAGGACAAAGCACATTGATGTTCAGTATCACTTTGTGAGGGATATGATAGAAGACAAAAAGGTGTTGCTGGTAAAGTTGGACACTTTGAAGAATATTGTAGATGCATGGACAAAATCTGTTAGCTCTAAGAAGTTCTCTTGGTGTAGAGAAATAATGGGTGTTTCAGGGCTGGAAAAATGACTAAGCTCTCCTGTGGCCCCCTGTGGAAAGAAAACAACAAGTGGGAGATTGTTGGGTTGTGTTATATTCTTTCCATGACTACCCCACGTAGTGAACCGGGGGGTTAGAGGGGGGGCGGAGTCCCCCCTTTGTTGTGTTTATTGCATAGCGGGGGGCAGCAGGCCCCCCTGTCCGGGGAGTTTGAGGGGGGCGGGTAGCCCCCCTCTATGGGGTCCGGGGCAACGCCCCGGGAAAAAAAAAATTTTGGACCCTATATTAGGTTGGGTAAACCTACCTATGGTTTTCAGTCCATGGTTTTGGACGCGATGGTTTTCGGTCCATGGTATTGGATGCTTCAGCATGTATAAATATCTATTGTAACATTGAAAGGAATATAATAAAAAATCAAGCTGGTAGTCACGATGTTGGGATCCAGGGGAAAATCTCTGTGCATATGTGTTTTATGTGTTATGCTCTCGCATTGTTTATTTTATTTGTTTTAGAATTCGTATGCAGGTAATTTCTGTACAGGGTTAAAACCTACAATTATTTCCCACTTCCATTCAAGGATAGGTAGTGGATTCAGCAACCCAGTAGGGTGTTGGTGTTCAACTTTTACCTATTTTCACTCTAAACATTTTGATAAATATTTAGCCACCTCTCTTTTCATACCTGGCCAAAATAAGTTCTTTCTCACTGTGGTAATCATATTTTGGTACCCCGGGTGACCTGCATAAGGTTTCTTATGACATTCATCAAGTATCAATTATTTCAAAGCATGTAAATTGGGAACATACAATCGTTTCCTATAAATCAACAATTTTTTAGAATCCTTTGCACAACTAGGAATATTGATCTACCCTCATTTTTGTTGAATTTCCAAGTATTTTGAATCACTCATTTTATGATTTTTAATTTGCTTAATCATATCTGTGTCAATGCTACTAGAGGACACTTTCATTAAAGTGTAAGCATGTCTTCTCAGAGAATCTGCAATCTTATTTTCTTTCCTTTTTATGTGGCTAATGTCAAAGTCAAACTCACTAAGTAACACCATCCACCTAGCTTTTCCAGCATTGAGATCAGGTTGGCTATAACTATATTTTAGGCTGATATGGTCGATTACCAAAGTGAATTTATTTCCTAATGGGTATTAGTCGATTACCTCGCTTGATCACCAGCAAGGTAATGGGTGTGTGATTGTAATGCGGCACCCATAGGAGGTTGAGCAGGCCTACCTTATCTATGCCTTTGATCCATTTCCACAGTTCCAACGCGGTCATCCCGGTGGTCTTATGGAGAACGCTCTGCATCAATTGGTATATAGCCAAGTGAGGGAATCAATCAATGTCAGCTAAGTCCCAGTCCTCCAATTTTAACATTGGAATCTGCCCCAAGTGCGGTCCTTCAAAAACAATCTTGTCCGGCAATAGAGGTGTGTACAAGGTGACCTTGCTTCTCGTCAATGTGCGAAGGAACATACTCAAGTAATTTAGTAATGGGGTAAACCCCCTCAAACTTCAATGTCCTCTGTTTCTATCCCAAGATCCTCATCATCCATTGGCATATCCTCAATTTCTTCCTCCTCCGATTCTAGGTTAATTGTTTTGCCCTTTTCTTGTGTGGTGGACTTGTCCTTTGGTGGGTTTTTTCTAGGTGACAGATGCACCAGCTACAGTGTCATGGCCTGTTTTCGTTTCTTGCTTTTTGCACTCTCCTGGGACAAGGTAGGCCTTGGTCTGGGCAACCGTGGGAACTTGGGAACTTTAGCTGGTATCTCTACAACCTCTGGAGTAACTCCCTCTACTTCCATAGCAACCTCTGGCACAACCCCTTCAGCTATTACTCCTTCCCCAATATCTACGATTTCTGCTAGTGTTGATATGATACTATTCAACAGTTCTTGTGTCTCCCTTGGCAATTGCTCAAATGCTGAACTCGCTATGAGAGCTTCAAAGAATTCACGATTCATATGCGTCTAAGAGCTCAACAACTCAATGCTCAAAATGCCAAGTGTTCTTCGTTGGGTAGCCACATGTAATCTATAGGCCATTTTGAATTAAAATCAAATCGTTCCCCCCAAAATCGGTTCATTAATGCTAGATTGGCAGTAGGTTTTCAAGGATCTCACCCATAAATTTCTTCTTAAATGCCACCCTCCCCCCGCTCCATTTCGCCATTTCTTCATCATCAAATCATGAACAGTGACTTTAATAGTCACTTTCCAACTAACCTGAGCTTTTTTTTCTTGGGTAGTGTAGCCTTCTACGTGCTTGTGTGGTCTTGGTGACATCTCCTCATTTTGTGTAGTTCCCCAACTCGAGCATTGTATTTTATAGTCCTACACCTCCTTTTAGCTGCCTGGAGTGCTAAGACTGTGCTACCTTAATATAGCCACCTAGCTGGATCACCAGTGTATGGCTTCAATCGGATACCATTCATGTTTCTTGGGAAGGGCTCCCCATTTAACTTAACCAACTGAGCTCCTCCACTATCAGTAATCTCTTTGATGACATAGGGCCCCAGCTAGTGCATCCTAAATTTTCCTAGAAATTTATCAAACTTGTTGTCATAGAACAAAACTAGATCATTTATCTTGAAGGTGCACAGTTTAATGTGTCAATCATGCCATGCCTTTTCGCACTCCTTTTGATCTTGTTAATGAAATTTAGCTAGAAATCAGTCCTCTTCAAGCTCTGCTAGTTGCATGAGCCTCTCTTCCAAGGCTCTGTGGTCTGTCATTCTTGTGAGTGCCGCTATGCACAGACTAGCTACAATGTATTCCATTGGAGTCACATCTTCTATGCCATAGATGATTTTGAAAGGCATTTGCCTAGTCAACTTCTTGAAAGTCATCCTATAAGCCCAAAGCACTGCTAGTACATGAACATCCCAGTCACTTCTCTGAGCATTGCATACCTTTTTCAGTGCATTCTCCAGTATCTTATTGAAGGCTTCCACTGTCCCATTGGCTTGCGGGTGATAAGGTGTGCTCTTCTAATGATACACCTAAAATTATTATGTCAGCACGCTGATTGTCTCATTAAGAAAGTGTGTACTACGATCACTCATCAAGATCTTTGGATAGCAAAATCTCGTCAATACATATTCAAAAAGAAACTTCGTTATTCTTGCACTAGTACAATCCTTCACAGGCTGCGCCTCTGCCCACCTAGTCAAGTGTTCAATCGCGGTGATGATGTACCACACACCTCTCTTCTTTCCCGGAGGCTGAATTGGGCCCACAAAGTTGATCGCCCATTTCTCAAATGGTTGTAATGTCACTTGCAACATCAATGGCAGTTCATCCCTCCATGATGGCCTACCAGTCCTTTGACATGTGTCACAGGCCCCATAATATCCTTTCGCATCATTATTCAGAGTTGACCGCCACAATTCAGCACACAGAACCTTCTACATTGTTTCTTTTCCTACATAATGTCCTCCTGTAGCTCCTTCATGAGCCTCCGTGAGTATGCTACTTCACTCAAAGTCAAGTACATTGCGTCACAATATCTTGTCTAACCCGATTTTGTACAAGTGTCCTGCAATGATGGAGAGGTTTGTTGCGCATACTACTAACTCCTTCTATTGGCTCATATACCCTTCTAGAGTAGTTTGTATTGTCAGGAAATGTATGATATCTTCAAAGTTACTATCTGTGACGTGCACTACAATGAGTTGCACATCAGGAAATCCTACCTCCAAATTAGTGGGCTCCTCTCCCATTTTGATGTGTGACAGATTATCTAGTCCCATGCTCAATCATCCTGGCTTCAAAATAACTTCAAAATCATACTCCGAGAAAAATAACAACCACTTGCAAATATTCCCCCTCCCCACCCCCCACCAACACAAGCTTATTAACCAGGTATTTCAACACAGAATGATCTGTATACATCTTAAAATGTCCACCTAGAAAATAGTGCTTCAACTTTTTGAGTGCATATACCATGGCTAGTCCTTCATGCTCTGTAGTGGAATAGTTCTTCTCAGCCTTGGAAAACTTCCTACTCACGGATGTTATAGGATGGTCTAATTCCCCCTCACTTGCCTGTGTCAGCACGACCTCCAACACAATACAAGAGGCATCAATGTGCACATGAAATGCCTTCTTCCAATCCAGGAAGACTAGGATTGGCACAATGACCATTTTCTCTTTCATCATGTCCAAGCTCTTCTAGAATTCAACATTCCAATAGAACATAGCATCTTTTTCAACAATTTCTCCATGGGCGTGGTGATTTGGGCATAGCTCTTGATGAACTTCCTATATTACCTGATATGCCCTAGAGTTGTATGCAACTCTTTCACATTCCTTGGCGCCTCCATGTTGATTGTCACTGTGATCTTCATGGGGTCTACCATCAATCCTTGTTTGCACAACACATGCCCCAGAAAGATCCCAAAAGGGACACAAAATAGACACTTCTTTAGATTGAGTGCAATATGATATCTTCGACATGTATCTAACATTAAACGCAGACTTGCCAAATGACGCTTGACCAATCCAAATATTGTCCAATCGTCAAAGTACACCTCTAGGAACTTATGGATGAAGTCTTCAAATGCCGCACGTGAAAAGATTATTGGCGCATTCTTCACCCCAAAAGGAATTACAGTATACTGAAAACATCCCCATTTTGTCACGAAGGTCATATTACTTCTATCATCTGGCGTGATTTTGATCTTATGATATGTAGAGAACCCATCAGTGAAAGAGTATGGTTCTTGGTTGCCTACATTATCAAGGACTTCATCAGTGAACAAGGTCATGAAGGGGTCATGCACACAAGCATCATTCATCTTCTAGAGATCCTTGCATATCCTTATTTATTCTTTATGTTTCTTTTGCTGAACCACTATCAAGTTTACCCAATCATATTCTTCCACTGGTTCAATAATTCCTACCGCGAGCATCTTATCCAACTCAGCGTGAACCCTTTCCTTATACTTAGAAATAAGGCGGTAAGGTCTTTGTTTTACAGACTTCGCATCTGGCTTCATGGTGATATTCATGACACCCAGGTCTCTTGTTATTCCTTTTAAATTAGAAAACTTCATGGGGAACAAATCCTTATATTCACGGAGGAGCTCAGTGACCTTATCTACTGTCGCATCATCCCAATAGTCCCCAATCTTTGAAAATTTTGGTTCTACCTTTGTGCCAATGTTGGCCTACCTAGTTTTCAGTGGTGCGGTTATGGCAAGATCCTCTATCTGCAGACCTTCAACCTCGTGGTGACCTTTAGTTTCTAAAATATTAACTTTTCGGGGATCCTCATCTTCTTCTTTAATGATCACATTATAGCATTCCAGTGTATGGATCAATTGGGTAGTCCAATGAGGTTGGATCAGTTCCAAAGGATCTTGCAATATCCTAAAGATCATTTCCTTAACCTCCTATAGCACTGCGTCAATACATTCAAACCCATCCTCGAAGCTCAACTTCATTAGAAATCCCTAGCGTAGGATATCCCATTCTTCAATGCCATGGTGGAGCTCGGTTTCTAAGTACTAATTCATTGGTATGGCGCCTAGGGTATGACAAAATAGATGCACCCATTTAGGATGAGGCTTTGCTCCATAAGCCTTAGTCCATTTGGCTAGGTGATCAGGTGGGTCATCCCTTCCATCATACTTATCTGTCATCCACAATTTTGGCTTCCCAAAATGTATTCTCATCATCCTCTAGTCGTGCCAATCCCTGAAACTATCCTTGTGCGTAACCCACCATCTTGTAGGCATAGCGCAGAGTACCTAGTATAAGGCCTGGAAGAAATGTTTCTCCAACACTTCTCTTTCAAATGCATCCAAAAACAAATCAATATCAGTGAGCCCATTATAATGGGGAAGATCCCTGACTTTGGATGACACACAGTGCAACGACTTGGTCATCATATTACAATGCAGCGTCAATACTTCATGCAGCCGGTTATGCCAATGCTCCAATTCTTCATCTGAATCTAATGTGAAGGAGCTTTTGTGATCCAATGCAATATTTCCATTCACTATCGGATTCATCCAATCCCAGTCTCATGTCGCTATCTTGTAAATTTGGTCTAGATTGTCATCGCTTTCATAATCTCGAGTTGGTTCTGTATAGTGCGGTCACTCCCTAGGATCTAGTGGAACCACTACACAGAGCGACTTATTTTCAAATATCATCTTCTGCTTCTTCAAGTTGATTACCCCATTCATGTCAGTGGCCCACTCAATTCCAAGTAGCACAGGGTATGGATTTCTATCATCCACAATTTATATTACCTCAAAATCTGCCAGTGCACTTGCACCCTCGATGTCAACTATAACCCCTTGTAGCCACCCCATTGGGATAACCTTTTGTTGATTCACCATTCTTAACTGTATTGGACACCACTAGAGCATAGGTCTCCCCATTCTTTCCCAAGTCTATTTCGGTAAAACATTCACGTCGAACCCCAGATCTAGGTTAACTTGGTCCATCTTGTATTCCCCTATATGTGCGGTGAGTCTCATTTCCTACCCAGTCCTTTCCTTATGCTTACCAAGCTTCTTGACCACATGCAGTTCATCAATAGTGCCATCCTTACGAAAGCGTCGATTGATCAGTTCCTGCAGGCCCTTCACAGCCTTACTATCACGGAGCAGCTTCATGCAGGTCTCCAAGAATGTGGTAATCATGGATGGGTCCATTTCTTAAGCTGATTTCTCCTGACTTCCTGAGGTAGAGGCCTTAGCGAATCTTTTCTATACTTCCATAAATGTTTCTTTTGCGCACTCCAGGTCAAACCTAGTCTCCTTTTCTGGTGCTTTGTCGACCCATTCATCTTCTGGAGGTTACTTCCCTTTATCCTCCCCAGTCATGGTTCCACTTCAAAACATAATGTTTACCTTAAGGTCTTCCTCGTGAGGCTCAACCCTCATCATCTGGAGGTTCTGCGTTAGCTTCGGAGGTTGTGCCCCCTTTTCACGAATCTTTGCCAACAATATAGGGAAATCCTCAGTCGCATGGTCAAACTGAGTATAGTAGCAGCATGACAATCGCGTTCGATCCTGGGCCTTTGTAAATGTAACAAATTAGCTACCCTCAGCCTCCCCCAGGGTCCTCCTCTAGCTCGGCCTTGGTCGTGCCCCTTATACTCACCTTGTGTTCCCCTAGCGCCTTGGTCTACAGGCCACGTTTTTGTCTGCACCTTGTCTGCAGGTGTCCTTTCCATCATCAATTTGTAACTTTGACAATTGCACTCGTCATGGCCTACTGGTTGACAGAAATTGCAGAATAGTTGGTGTAGTGTTTGTACAAATTTCTGTAGCAAATGGCAATTATCAGTCGTACGTTTCCCTACTACTTGACAGATACCACGCCATAGCGCAGGCCTTGCACTTGGCCTTGACATAGCCTCTGGTCGTAGAGGCATTGGTCCTCCTACTCCAACATAGTTTGTGAAGACTGGGTAGTGATCCTTGTCATTCCCTTGACCGTTGCATTTTATGCACCAAACTTCTTCATGCACATCTGGCTGAAATGTTCTGTCCTACTTTAGAATTTGCATCTCGAGAAAAAGGTTTTTCAACTACGCATGAATATTTTGAACCCCCGGACTCGAATCTTTCATCGATGTTTCATGCATTCTCATTGCAATCTCCAAGGCTTATGCCTAAGTCATAATATTTTGTTGTGATAGCGTAACCCTTAAGTGAGGTAGGAGCAAAGCCACAAACCATTAGTGTTGCACATCCATTAAATTCATATTAGCTTTGTGAATTTTACACTTCAATCTCTGATCCAACTCCCATGGGTCTCACCTGGCTACATTGGTATTTCCTTGAATCCCACAATTGACTGTGATTCAGACTTAGGCCTACTGAATTCTTTATTCATTTCAGTCTTGATCTCTCCCAACGTAGCTACCTAGTTATCATTAGAGTACTCGATGTTCTAGGATAGCACATGATCCTGCAAAGCACTAACCAATGTCACCTTCTTCATGAGATCATCTATGACACCTTGAGCTTCCCATACATCCTTTATGACAAACCAAAATTGGTCTGGGTCCTCATTCCCTACACCCTTGAATATAGGTAGTTTTATGTAGTTCGCCATATTGGAGAGTGGAGGTGGCAGTGGTGTGCGTGATGGGATGAGTGGTTGAGGCGAGGATGGAGGTGGTGTGGATGGATGGGATGAGGATGGAGGTGGTGTAGTTATTCATGGGAACCCTTGTTGTATCAAATGACTAGCGCTCAATGGAGAGGTTCACAGTTCTCCTTCATCATCACTTAAAGGAGATCTGATCAACGGGCTATACTCAGGACCTTTTCTTCCTCCATCCCTAAAAGGTTTTCCGTGTCGTGTAGCTCCAAACATGAAGGTAACCACATAACCTGATGTTCACACAAGAGCATCTTAATCTAAGTATTCAACAATTTTAAATACTTACCTCACAATCCTTTGAAGAAGTAGTGCTCTGCTTCGTTGTAACTAATAGAGGTATCAACCACGAATTCTATCACAAATCCTCCTATGATGCAGTCGATCCAATAGTTCACAGCACACATGATCTTATATTCAGAAGCTTCCAACCTCCTTTCTAGCTCTGGTGTCCAAACAATTGGCTTGTCAAGCCTCCACCTTCCTTGGTCATCTACCAACTTCGCAATCCACTCATATAACTCAACCAAGAAGAAACAAAAGAAGATTGTATGTATTTCTGTGTACAAGTATCTATCAAACCACTGTTCTTTAGTGAATCGCGGATTCTTGTTTTCTTGTGCCATGAATTCATGGATCTTTCTATCCAACCAAGTTTTGATTTCTTTCTTAGTTGGATTCAAATGATACGACATCACACATATCATTATGCAGATCTCGGTCCTGAAAATGGAACCATTTATTGGCTTGATGGGCCCTAACCCAAGTTTAGCGTTAGTCAGCCAAGTAAATCCCTACACTATTGGCCCTTTTGGCATTAGCCTGCAGAGCGCAGACCAAAGTCTCATCTGAAGTAGTATCGGGGGATGCAAGAACCAAGTATCCACACCTTGAGATGGTCATGATGTCAATCTACACTTCGTGATACTACATTCATGGAAATCAATAAGCCTTTAGGGCTTATCGATGTTCCTTCTCCTCTGTCCTTCAGTAGCTCCGTGAAGGTATCCGATTGATCTTCGCGCATCCTGTGGCTATGTTACTGTATAAGTTCCCAATTTACATGAAGTGTTACCTAATCTAGCATTCATTTATATTTATCTTCATGTAAACCTATATTCTTGCTCGCATTCAATTCATAGATATAATCGAATACATTCGTGCATCAAATAAGCATTTAATGTGTACCCAGATTGTAGCATAATATAATCAGATGCATTAAACAGGGATAAGATACACAATGATTTGCAAAATACTTCTCTTTGTTGACATCTCAAGTTTAGTATAGACTCTTTCCACCTTGGGCACACAGCTGTAGGGGTCCACGCACTCAGCTGCAGACTTCCACCCTAGGCCTCTACGCACTCAGCTGCAGAGCCTCTACCTACACTAAGACCCGAGAACACTTAGAACTTCTTACTCCAAAACTCTTTTTCTCTATTACTACTTCTCTTTCTTAAAGTCTTCTAAGACTCCCTTTTTATACAATCCCATGGTCCACGAACCATGGGTAGATCTTTACAACTGCCATGAGACTTTACAAAACAAGGGTAGATAACCCTTTACAACTCTTGATATATTTTCATCCCACAACCACAAATTGTGAATACTTTACATATTTATTACAAAATTTTGGCTTTCTGCCCCAAAACATGGGCTTTTAGTGCCAAAACTAACTCTTGGGGGAACCCATTCCCAACAGTTGGTCATTGATTTACTGCATTCCTATGTTGAGATTATGCCTAAATGTTGCCCTTCTAACTTAGAGAAGGAGTGCTTGAAGAGTATTGTCCTGGACTTGGACATCCACTAAAAGGAGGTCTCCAACATCAAGGCATTGGTTGTATTCTTCCCTACATCTGATGTTCACTTTCCATAGATGTGTAAATGTGTATGCATTTAGCTTAATACTCCTTGGTATATTAACTAGTTTATGTTAGATATATGTCATGTACACTCTTTTCTTTTGTATTGTCTTTTGATCTCTCTTGTAGGTACTAGGATGTAAAGAACATGCAATAAGAAAGCCTGGAAGTTAGGATATCAAAGCCATCACCAAAGGATTGAGTGATTAGCATTAGTGTGAAGTAGGTTTCTCCTTCTCTCCATATTCTGAACATAATCTAGGATAGTATGCATTGGTTTGTTCAGTTTGTTTCTAGACCCACTCATTTGGATAGAGAGAGTGCCTTTGTCTACTAAGGCGATTTATCTTCACAACCGAAGGTTTGGTATTTATTTTACTAATTTGAAATTCAATGAGGGCGCTAGGTCACGGTCAAATTTATAGTCAAATGCATGCTAGTTATTCTCAAAATTCCTATAAGAAACAATTTAAAAGTTACTTCACAAAGTTGGTTCAATGATTTTACAATGCGTTAGATTATGTTTGGGGGGTAAGAAATATGATTGATGAATAAACTATTGGGTCATCATTTTGGCAAAGAAATCTCACATAAACATCACGAAAACCTACAGTCAGTCATGAAAACATCTGCAAAACAAGGTGTCTCCTACAACGACCTTGTACTCCATCTAAAAATGAGCATACATGAGCATATAAGGACTTCAATTCCATATTGAAGGACAAATAGAAATCTTTCCTCAACAAGATTAGTGATAAAAGTATAGAAGAGCTTAATATTGCAAGTAATAGTTGTTGCAGTAAACTTCTTAAGGTAAGAAAATCCCTACAAGGCCTTCTCCATGTTCAAACACCTTCAAGAACCTCTCCAAAACACTGATTGATCCATACACCCATGAACTTGAACCTGCCAAAATTTCCTTTAGATGTGCTCAAATCAGCAAATAGAGGTCAGCTTTAGATCCAGAATGTCCCAAAACATCTAGGTAGACTACTATTGAGCTCCAAAGAAAACAATTGACAAAGATATAACTCTAAAAACTCTCCATATAGTTTTGTTTTTATCTATCCTAAAAATCAGACTAACAGTCTAACTGCCCTACAAAGTTTCCTTATTTTCCATTGCAAAGTCAACAAATTCACTCGTCGAAGGTGCAATTTATTGGATACTTAAATTTTCTAATAACCTAGTATGCGAAATAATCTAGCCACATGGGCCATGCGTCTAGGGATCGAGGCTAACCGCCCACCCCCACCAGTTTAGCCCCTTAACCGTCAGACCTGTGGTTGTGTTGGCATGATATGACCACGAGCCAAGGCTAACCACCCAACCCCACTTCCAGAGCCCTCTCTGTCCTTTGACGAGGTCCCATGAGCAAACATATGCCTAGGTCTAGGTGTAAATGCTTGCACCCTTCTGCCTAGCACTCAATCTTCAGCACATGGTACTGTTGGGATGGGGTCCCTAGGGATAAAATTTGTCAATTTTGTAGTTTATTTTTGTAAATATTTAAAGTCTCCATCATTTGTGGAAGTGGAGTGTGACGATAGTAAGAGTCAAAGTGAATTTAGTCCCTTAGGTGGGTAGGTGATAGGAAGGTTTTTAGACCTACCCATGGTCCACGGACCATGGTATTGTAAAAGGAAAGGCTATAAATAGAAGAATCATAGCGATTATAAGATATAAATAATTGATAGAAATATTTGTAAGGGAAATATCTGTTTCCTGTACTTAGGCGAAGGGGAAGGCTCCTGTAGCTAAGTGCGCAGAGACCTCGATAATTCATAGACTGAGTGCATGAGCCCTTGCAGCTGAGTTCGCAATGAAGAAGAGTCTATACTTGAGTGAATTCATCTAATAAAGAATTTTTTTATGCAATACTTGTGAATCTGTGTATTTATTCTTCTGCAGTTTTCTGCATTTTTTCTCTATATCACAATTTATATGAATGAATGATTATCTTATATGCGAAAGTGGTAGATCAGTATAATTTATACATGTTATGAATGTTGCATGACCTTCATAAAGGTATAGATACTGTTTAAGTGAATTACTGTAATTATCCGTCTCAGAATGGTTAGGGTTCGGGAAGACAGAACTAAGTCCTAGGATTCGTAGGAACCTATCATGCAGGCCTCTACATGTAGAAACCGGGTTTTGTCATCCTCCAATACTACTTCGGGTGAGATTAAAATCTGTGCTATCTGGGCTATTCTAGAAAGGACAAACAGTTTATAGTTTTGCTGGTTACCAGAACTAACTTTGAACCTGGGTTAGGCCCCAAAAGCCAACAAATGGTTTCATTGTTGGGACTGGGATCTTGCTAAGGGATGTGTGATAAGTGGTTCCCCACTAAGAAAGAGATTGAAAAGTTGATCAATCAGAAACTGCACGTGTTTGCATCTCAAGAGAATAGAAATTTGTGCCTATCAAAGGAAGAGTGACTGAATAGATACCTATTCATAGATGAACACAAAATATTCTTTGTCTCTTTCCCATGTGAATTGCATGAGTGGTTGTACAAATTAGCAAATAGTTAGGGTACATGGAAGCTGGATGGCCCTATTGTGTGGACCCTAGAACAGGTAACACACTTGGAGGCTTCAGAAAATAACATCATGTGGGTTGTCGATCACTGGCTCGATCGTATTTTGGGACGATTCATCACTGCGTTCATGATCGATAGGTCCACTAGCTACAGTGAAGCAGAGCACAGATTCGTCAAAGGAGCAAGAGGTAAGTACCTGAAATCTCTGAAAACCTGAATTAAAATGCTAATGTGAGAAAAGCGGGTTATGCTTTTAAATCAATGTTTGGGACTACGCGAAGTGGGAGAGCATTCAGAAGAAATGAAGAATCAAGCTTTGAATACAATATGCTATTAGGATCTTCTGATAGCGATGACAATCATAATATTCTGAGAACATCGTGAATCACACTACAAATTGTAAGTTAGGGTATCATGGGGATACCTCATCCAACCACTCCACCTCCGCCTCCACCTCCACCTCCAACCCATCATTTAACATGGAGAAGATGATGAAGATGCCTATGTTTAAGGGTGTGGGAACTAAAGACCATGAACAATTTTGGTTCATTATGTTGTATGGAAGGCGCAACAGATCACCAATGCTTACATGAAGAAAGAAATACTAGTCACAATGCTGCAGGATAGAGCATTGGGTTGGTACATGAAATTCTACACAGATAATCCTAATGCGACTATGTTAGAGACCTAGAAAGTGATTAATAGTGAGTTTAAGAAGCCCAAATATTAGGCCCAGTCTGTAATAGAGCTCAAGGAAATACAATAGGGGGTAAATGAGTCCACGTGGGACTTTGATCAAAGATTAAAATTTCTGATTCAGCGAGCTAATCTGACCATAACAGATACTTAGCATAGAGACTGATGCATTTCTTTTCTCCTACTATATCTGAGCTTACCATTGTTGTAACAGAAAATAGGAACCCAAGCAGACGCAGTGGAGAAAACCATGAGACTACAAGCTTCACCAGCGTAGGATATGAATATAGGTGTACAACTAATTCAATCACAGCTAGCAAGCTTGCATATGGAATTGTAGAGATTGAAGAAGTGAAAGGAATTCTAGCCTGAGGTATGCGCAAAAGTTTGGTGCCTAAAGTGTAAAGGCCAAGGTCATGACAAGGACCACTGCCCAGTTTATTAGAACTACTTCATTGGGGGGGGTTCTTATCCCTCTAAAACAAGAAAACATTGTTGGACCGAGCATGGCGGTAGCCTTATGGTGTGCTATCTTTCAGATACCTAGGAAGCACGTGACTGATAACTGTCATCTCCTACAAAAGTTTGTGCAGACAACATAACAGTTATTTTGTACTTTCTATAAGTCAGTTAGGATGATGAGCGCAATTTCTGGAGCTACGAACTGATGATGGAATAAACCCCTACATATATAATGCATATAGAAAACTAGCCTCAAGATTAGGGTGCAGGTGTAATATGTGGAGGATTCTAGGGTCGAAGAAGAGGATGACGAAGAGGCGCTGGAAGGGATCACAAAAAAATCATTTGTTATAATTGTGGTGAAGCTGGCCATTTTGTCTGCAACTATCAGAATTCAACACATCCATCCTGTCAATATTTCCTATAGCTTGATCATGTTATAGAAGATTTCCTAGTACTAATAGCCAGGATACAGGAGTAGGAGGCTTAAACACCTACACAAAATGTTTAGATGATGAGAGCAAAGCTTCGTGAATAAGAGCCTAGTATTAATATCGTAACGTGAAGTGGTATTGCCACAGGAGAAGATAAAGGAAAGCAGCTGGAAAATGAAGGATGGGTACACAAAGTTGTTGAGAAGGAACTTGGATTTGATCTAAACTAGACTAAGGAAACCTTTATGAAAGCTAAAAATAGCTTCATTGAGGCCTCTACCTCTGATAGCCAAGAGAAGTTAGGCAGAACTAACAAAGCACAGGATGTAGATCCTTTGCTATTAGCTACCTTTCTGAAGAACTTTATGAAGCTCTTACGGGATATAAAGGTAATAAAAGGGCTCCAAGAGTTAATTGATAGTTATACATGTAAGTTTAATCCTCCTCCAGAACAACACGTTGTATGAAAAATTGACAAAAGAAAGAAATGAATAGGTGACAAAATGAGGTTAACTGCGTAGAACTTAGAATACAAAATGGATTAGGTAATTCTTGATCTAGGATCTGATGTGAATGTGAAAACAAAGAAAACTTGGGAAAGAATTCGGAGACATGTGCTACAATGATCTCCTATCTAGCTTTGCATGGTCAATTAACAAAAAATCATTCCTTTGGGGCACTTGTATCAGGTTGCGGTCGATATTGAAGGAGCATGCGCCTTGGCTGATTTTGAAGTAATCAAGATAGTGGACGATAGTAATCCTTAACTTGCACTATTGGGCATTGATTGGGCCTTCAACATGGATGCGCTCATTAATATTAAGAAGCGTGGGATGACCTTTGATAGAAATGTGCTCTGGGTTATTATTCTATTGGATCCAAATGAAGGTGCACGATACACAGAACCAATCCACAATTATGAAGAAGAAGATAATCTAGACCAGATATATAAGATCACTACCCGAGATGAGGATTGGATCAATCCTACAATAGATGAATGAATTACATGGGATAAAGATAGTTCCTACACCTCAGATTCCCACGGAGAGCTTGAGCATTAGAAAAACATATTTCATGAAGTCTCCTCGTTGCGCTACAACATGTTGACAAAATTTGCACTGCATATCTATAGAGGTACAAAATTTACCTCACTATGATGGTTTAGATTATGTTAATTTGTTTTTAGATAAGTTTGAAAAGGAGATGCCAGAAGAACATCAGTTCCAGGCACTACGTCTGGCACTTCACGCTACCTCCTCCCCACTAGTGGGGTATGCATAAGGACAACTTTGCTGATTGGAAATAATACATGCGAATATTGAAGCTGAGGTTCAGGTACACCAATAGCCCTATGACAGAGAAATACACTGGAAAAGACAATATGCTCGAGCATATGGCTTGGTGGACTAAAGCATGGAGAGTGAGTCCTTAGCCTGAATGGGTGCACATGTTTTGTCACACTTTGGATACCATTTTGATGAATCAGTACCTAGAAACAAAGCTACACCATGGAATAGCCGAGTGGGATATCCTCAAGGAAAGTTTCTTTTTAACCTTTAGCTTTGAGGAAGGATTTGAATGTATTGATGAAGCACTCCAAGAAATTAAGGTTGCAACCTTTAGAATGCCTAAGGACCTGGTAGAATGGGTTTAACCAGACTGGAATACGCAGTTGCGCCATGTACTGGAAAGCTATAACATGGCTACAAAATAAAAAGAAGAAGATTATCTTAGAAATATCAGCATTCTAGAGTCTAAGGGACAGCGTGAAGTTGAATGACCTTAAAGCAACAATCCCTGACATAGCATAACCTTTGAAGACTAGATAGATAAACATTGGATCAGATGTGCAACCGAAGTTTGCTAAAATATGTGACTATTGGGATGAGGATACAATTGATAAGGTCGCGAAACTATTGTGTGAATACCAGGACTTCTTTCCCACCAAGTTCTCGGATTTGAAGGGGATAGTTGGGGACCTCAGTGTAATGAAGATTACTTTGAAGCCAAACTCAAAGCCTATAAAATAGTGACCCTACCGTTTGAAACGCAAATATAAGGAAAAGGTGTGCAAGGAGTTGGAAAAAGTTCTAAAAGCGGGGATCATTGAGTCGACGAGGGAGTCAAACTAGGTAAGCCCTATGGTAGTCCAGGAAAAGAAGCAACAAGATGAAATCTAGATATGTGTAGATCTAAGAAACCTCAATGATGCATGCATCCATGACTCATTCCTAACATTATTTACAGATGAAGTCCTAGACAATGTTGGAGGGCAGGAAGCCTATTCATTCACTAATGGGTTCTTAGGGTACTATCCGATCAAGATCATGCCCGAGGATTATAGCAAGACCACCTTCGAGATGGAATGGGGATGTTTTCACTGCATAGTAATGCCATTTGGATTGAACAATGCACCTGTGATCTTCTCATGGGTAGTAATTGAAACTTTTAAGGAATTCATCCACAAGTTCTTAAAAGCTTACTTTGATGATTGCACTATATTGGGGTTGGTAAAGTGCCACATTGTGAGTTTGCACCTTATGTTGGACACCTATCGCACAGATTAGATTACCCTGAAATTGAAAAAAAAAAAATTGTGTTCCTTATGGAATATTGTGGGGTCATGTGGTCTGTAAGTATGGATTCATGGTAGACCCTACAAAGATAGTTGTTATTCTCAATTTGGAGGCCCCGAAGAATGTAAAACAGTTGCACGCGATACTGGGCCATACGAGATATTATTGAAAATTTATCAAGGAATATGTGCAAATCATTGCACCAATGGAGAAATTGTTGAAGAAAGACATGACATATTGCTGGGATGAAGAGTGTCAGAACAATTTAGATATTCTAAAGAACAAGATGGGCACTGCACCCATTCTAGTATTTCCATATTGGAAAAAGGATTTTTGTGTTCATGTGGATGCTTCTTATATTGGGCTAGGTGTGGTGCAGACCCAACTAGGTCAAGGTGATATTGATCATCCTATAGAATTTGTGAGTAGGAAGTTGTCTAAGGTAGAGAAGAACTACTCGACTGCGGAGCACGAAGGACTAGATATGGTGTATATGCTACAAAAATTATGGCACCATCTGTTAGGTGCACACTTCAAGATGTATACAAACCATTCTGCTCTAACATACCTAGTCAATAAGCCTGTGTAGGGGGGCAGGGTGATATCTGCAGATGGTTGTTCCTCTTTTAGGAGTATGATTTTGAGGTGATTATGAAGCCCCAATGGTTCAGTCTTGGTCTTGATCATCTCTCTTGGATTGAGATGGGTGATGAGTCTAGTAGTTTGGAAAAAGGGTTTCTTGTTGTGCAACTCTTTGTTGTTCATGTCGCAAACAATCAATTTACAGATATAATCTAGTTTTTAACAACTAACTCCATCCACAAAGAGATATTCTACACAGTAAAAAAAGGTTGGTGGTTCACGCGACTAATTTTTCTGTGATCGCAGAACACCTATATAAAATGGGTTGTGATGAGATACTGCGCTGATATGTCCCAAAATTTGAACGACTGAGAATCCTCACATAAGCACATGGAGGAGTAGCAGGAGGCCACTATGTAGGGAGAGTGATCGCGCAGAAGATCTTGTGTGCTTGACTTTGGTGGCCAACGGTGCATAAGGATTCAAAAGAGTATTATAGGGTGTGTGATGCTTTCCAAAAGATAGGGAAACCATCGTGGAAGGGTGGGTTGCCCTTAAATCCACAGATAAATTTGCAGGCATTTTCTAAGTGGGCGATTGATTTTGTGGGTCTAATCTAGCCATTAGGGAAAAATATTGGAGCACGGAATATCATCATAGCAACTGAATACTTGATGCAATGAATGGAGGCTCAACCAGTAAAGGACTGTAGTGCAGCCACCATTGCGAAGTTTATTTTTGAATTTATCTTGTCCTAATTTGGTTTCCCTAGGGTATTAATGAGTGATAGGGGCACACACTTCTTAAACGAGATGATTTCCGTGATGCTTGAATAATTCCAGGTTTATCATCAGAAGATTACACCCTATCATCCTCAAGCTAATGGTACAATAGAAGCTTTAAATAAAATCCTATAAAACGCTTTAACGAAGGTTTGATGCACAAGGTGGAATGACTGGACTGTGCACATACTGGCAGTCCTATGGGCGTATAGAATCACTTGAAAAAAACTAATAGGCCAAACCCCTTTCCAGTTGGTCTATGGGCAAGAGGTTGTGATGCCCATGGAATATATTGTGTCAAGTCTATGGATTGCAACACTAAATGATATGGCTAATTGTGAGACTATGTAGGAGCACCTCACACGGCTAATGGAATTGGAGGAGGATCAGTTTTTAGTAGGATTTCACCAACAAGTGCAAAAGGCATGGCATAGTCAACATATAAAGCAACACACCTTCCAAGTTAATAATTTGGTTTTATTATATGACAACAAATTTATGAAATTCCCTGGAAAGTTTCAAATGCATTAGCTTGGACCCTATGTGGTAAAGGACATTACAGATGGTCACACAGTTTAGCTTACGAATATAAATGGAGAATCATTTCCAGGTAGAGTGATGGAAGTCGATTGAAGTTGTACAAGGGTGATATCTCCCCTGCGCATTGACTATATGATGGCGGGATAGTCTTAGTACTCCAGAAAGCTGCAAGGAAGTACAGGACTATAAACTACACTACCCAAAAATCAGTAATCCGAAGTAAGAGGGTTGTGTGATGGAGAAAGTAGGGTGTCGAGGGGAGTTGTGCCAAGGTGGCTATGCCACAAAGGTGGGTGTTGTGTAGTCTGGTCAAAAAGTAGCCTTTGGATGCACTGTAGATGATGGGATGGAAATATTTCTGTTAGGAGGAGTGGGGAGGGCACATTTATGGGACAAATCATTGGAAATCTACCACCAAATATGCATTAATGATAGAAACTTGGAGGGAACTGTTGGATTCGAATTAAAATTCACCTATAAATCTAGCAAGTCGCCCAACATTCAAACACTTTGTTGTAAATGAGTTTTCCTCAATATTTGCCACTAGAATGAATGTTTTATGTCTGAGAAGGTTTGGGAAGACATCCTAGCATGGTTGGAGTTTTCCAACTTACCTGAGTGGAACTGTGAGATCATCTTCAAGAGAATGACTGCCACTCCACCTGAAACCGAAGTCATGCCCTCTAAAGCTATGCCATTCAAAGAAGAAATTCCCTCTATTCCTATGAGAAATCCAACTATGATGCTTAGGTATGCTAGACCTAAGCCCTCTGCAGATGATAAAAAGTTGAAAATGCCACAACAAGTTCGAGTGAGGAAATCACCGCAAAAAATTCCCATAGAGATCTACCAAAAGGGGAAAATGGACAAAGCATAGTGACCACATGAGACCCTTTATTTAGATGAAGAAGAACTTCATGGAGGCATTGAGGAGATGGATGTCGTAGATGGTGAGCCTATGACTTGGCTCCCGCAGTACATCCCATTGCGCAAGGGCACATGCAAGGTGCCTAAATACTTGGATAATGCCAAATTCATGGTCTCTACACCACTATTGCTAGAGAATGTGGTGTTTGAGGGTGTGTTATTGGGCCACATTCCATCACTCAAGCTGGAGGATTGAAATTTGGGAGATCACGAGAAGTTCCCTCAACTTGTTCTGAACAAATATTTGTCAAAAATATATTATGAGGAAACCAGGGTTATGCAATTGGAACTTAAGAAGTGGCTCACAGGAGTTGAGAAAGTGGGGCTTCTGAACATGCTCTGGGTGCCGCACTTTAGCCATACAATCATTAACATTATATGTGTTAGGAAATTACTCACCCTAGTGCACAATGGGTGTCTCTAGCTAGGAGAACCTGTCCCTATTACTGATATGTCAATCCACTGGATCATCTTGCTACCCTATCAAGGTGTGGATCCAACATAAGCATTTGGAGGGAAAACAAAGGAGAATCAACTCAACAATTAGATGAAGAGAAAGTTTGAGCTCGTTAAGAAGTCGCATGGATATTCCATTTGCTCCATTAAATACCCTATGGTACAGTTCATGGCGTAGATATTGGCATGCAAAATCATGTGAAAGTGTCACATGGATGACGTTTTAGTGCCAATGATCTCCTTGGCTGCGCAATGTGTCGAAGGAGTGTAGTACAACTAAGCTCAGTACTTTTGTAAGGAGTTCTTGGCAAATTGTCGAGAGGCCCAGGATAAGGGCAAAGTATTTCATTATGCCAAGTTATAATTTTAATAGTCTTAGTAGCATGGAGGATGTCGGAGGACAACAAGTTTTATTCTCAATACCTAGACCTTCTAGAGGCAGCAAAGTTCACCTCGCTCTAGGAAAAAAAACATGCAACATAGGTCACAGAGACCAAGATGTTCCGGGTATTGGTGGAAATGGATATGCACACAGTGATTAGTTAAAGGCCGATTATTTCACCTACCTTACATGATCAACTTGAGCCCTACACCGAATTCAGGGCTTACTTCCACAATATACATATTCACATGTGACAAGATTCAAAGAAGATATGGCATAAGTTGCCTTACCTTGTTGGCAAGGCGAATGTCTAGGAAATTATCAATAAATGGCTAGGGGAGTGGTTGTACCCATTAGATCCAGGCAAGGGAACGAGAAAGGTAGAAAAAAGTATTACCATGCATACCTCAGTAGTGGAAGAATAGAAGGAGATCCAACAAGTTGTAGCTTAGGAGAAAGTTACATAATAGAAGGAAGTTGTTGCTAAAGAAGTTGTTGCCAAGGATGGTGCTACTAAGGTAGCTGCTGATAAAGAGCAGGCGGCCCAAGAAACTATGATAGAGGTTGAGGAGTCTGAATCTCAGCACACTCAGGACCAAGAAGGGTCAAAGGTCGAAGGGGGTGGGGGCATGGAGTAGGGAACCTCCTTTGTGGTCAAGAAACGACCAAAGTAGACAACCTTAGGGCTGCAAAAGAAGTGGAAGTCAGTAAGATTCTCCTAGGTGGATCTGTTAGTCCTCACTGAAGGGGACTTAGATAAAATCAGTGACAAGGTTCGGAACACCATGACAGAGTTATGGACCCAATTTGAGTAGCAGCACTAGCCGGCGCTAGGAAATGTGTAGAAAAATCTGTGCTATCTCCAGATCCAGATAGGCTGACTACAAGTGAGCATAGGTCAAACAAGTAGGATTCAGGAGAGACTGCATCAAGCAAGCATGCTAGTATTGGACACAGATCAAACTCTAGATCTCTATGTGATTCAGTTGCTAGACGGGACCTTGCGCACCCAATAATAAGAGACCAACATCGAGCTTTCGAAGTTGAAAATTTTAGCCATCAACCTTGCGACTCTCCCTACTAAGACCCTACATGAGTTGCACCAAGGTGTATCAGATGAGCTAAGGGTTAGGGACCAATGCATGTTGTTGGTGATTAATGAAATCAAAATAAACAACACATGAATCTTTGAAGAAATGGCCCAGGCACTGAAGGAGAGTGCATAATTTTCCACGCATAGCCAACACTTAGAAGTCATGATTACACATGCTTGTAATGCGCTACTTGAACTCAACATTGCAGCGGATGCAAAATCAACTAAAAATATCTAGAAACTAGTTGCAGTGGCCAAGGAGTCTAAATATGAAATCCATCGAGTCTGATTTGAGCTACAGTTGCAAATTATGGAGCTATAATTGAAGCTGTAGCTAACAACTCTGCCAGAAGTTTGGGAGCAATGTAGAGTATTTATAAAAGAGGGAATGGCCACACTAGACACAATAATCAAGGACAACACAGAATTTTTTAAACAGGCCATGGAGCTTTGGATGTCTCTTCAGGAGGACCCCACTCTGCAGAATATTGGTGCTAACCTTAGAGAGAAACAATAGCAATTTGATGAGATAAGGTTGATTGTGCACACTTTAGTGCCAATATAGAGGTTCACGCAATCACAGTAAGAAAAGAAGCTTCAGACTGAAATTGAAGAGTTGCACTAGAAAGAAGCCATTCTTAGGGCTAGGACATAGCCTTGGACAAAGGAAGCCAACCAACTCACTCTATTAGTACAAATAAAGATCAAAATCATAGAACAGATGTAAAGGAAAATGGGCCTCGCAGTGGAAGGCCCCACTACATAGAAGTTAGTCAAGTAAGTGTAGCAAGAATCTATGCAAGGAACAATTGATCTGTAGGTTCTAAAATTAGAGTTCAATGATCTCCAAGCAAAAATTGAAGCCCCAGATGAGTGACTTGAGGATGAGTCACCAAATTGTGTTGGGGGCCTATTGGGATGGGGTCCCTAGAAATTTTCTTTTGTCAATTTTGTAGTTTCTTTTTGTAAAGATGTAAAGTCTCTGTAATTTGTTGAAGCAGAGCGCGCAAATAGTAAGATTCAAAGGGGCTTTAGTCCCTTAGGTGGGTAGGTGATAGGAAGGTTTTGAGACCTACCCATGGTTCGTGGACCATGGTATTGTAAAATTAGAGGCTATAAATAGAAGATTCATTGCACGTATAAGATATAACTAATTGATAGAAATCTTTGTAAGCGAAAGTAAGCTAAGGAAGGAAAGGCCTATTTTTTGTACTTAGGTGAATGGGAAGATTTTTGTAACTAAGTGTGTGGAGACCTTGGTAAGTTCACAAGCTATGTGCACGAAACCATGTAGCTAAATGCACAGGGAAGAAGAGTCTGTACTCGAACAAATTCATCTAATAAAGATAGTTTTGATCCAATATTTGTGCATCTGTGTATTTATTCTTACTTCTATAGTTTTATGCATTTTCGCTCTATATCACAATTTATATTAATGAATGATTATCTTTTGCATGAAAGTGGTAGATCAATATAATTTATACATGTTATGAATGTTGCACGACCTCCGCGAAGGTATAAATACTGTTTAAGTGAATTACTATAATTATCTGTCTTAGAAGGGTTAGGATTCATGAAGATAGAACTAAATCCTAGGAGCCACAGGAACCTATCACACAGGCCTCTAGATGCAGAAACTTAGTTCTGTCATCCCCCAATACTGCTTTGGGTGAGACTGCAGCCTACGCTATGAGGGTTGTTTCTGAAAGGACCTATAGTTTAGGGTTTTGTTGGTTGGTGTAGCTAACTTTGCACCTAGGTCAGGCCCCACAATGAAATAAGTCCTATGTAGGTCTATATGACTACGGGCTAGGCTATTCCTAAGCCCCCATTCCGTCGATACTCCATTTCGCCTCGCTTGTGGTCGTGTGGTGGTTCTATGACCAAGGGTCAGGTTAAGGTACTGAGCCCCAATTCATTTGCACTAAGGTCATGTGGTGTAGGTGACTGAGGGTTGGAACTAACAGCTTGACCCCTCCTCCAAAAAGGCGTTGGGTTAAACTTCAAATAAAGGTTGCAACCCATATATGTTAAGATCCACAATTTAGAAGAGATGGTAAAGTGTTGGTATTTTGGACTGGACGTCATGCGTTCAAATCCTATATTGCCTATCTAACCAAAAACCAAATTTTGGCCAATAATGTGGTTCCACATGGTGGCCTCTAGTTGGACCATGTGGCACACCCTAATTGGACCACCAGGTCAAAATAAAGCTAATAAAAACATGAGAAATTCGACCAATATGAGGCTACCACTTAGTAGAACCTCATTGGTCTTTACCTGCACAATGGCCTAATGATGTCAATAGTATGGAAGCCCAGTCAGCTACCCAGTTAGCAAACCTGCTCAATTTTTAGCTGTTGGGCCAAAGGATCAGAACATAATAACTTGAGCATATGGTGTTAGGTTGAGTTGAAATGAATATCATTGGATTCATAATGACAAGCACTTTGACTTGATGTTGGTTTCAATAATTTCTGGGCACTTTCATTTTTTAGCTAAAATTTGATCTCCTAATCAAGGGTTTATAGGTTTTGCGGTAACCACACCTATAGGATCACATGGCCTAACAACATTAACTAGTTTGAGGTCATATATATACACTCCTTGGGTAGGCCTAATTTATTCCTAAGGAGAGGTATCGTCATTATGCCCAAATTTCCCCAGATCAAGTCTGCAATTTTCTTGTGCCTCCTACACCCTGAGTCTTCAACAAACCCTTGTTTACTTGAAAAGATGCTCAACCTTCTTATCTAGCATATTCTTTCATATATTGGAGAGTAATTCTTTGATGGTTGTGTTGGATATATCCATAGGAAGGTTTCTTCAGTACCTTTTGTTAGGATCAAGTTGTAGCTTCACCTATTCTTGCTACTTTCAGTTAATAAATAGGCTCATGTTCTCTTTCGAAATTGCATTGTTATTCTACGAATGTTAATTTGTGATGAATCTATGTGTGTGTGTGTGTGTGTACTTGTACTTTCAATTTGGTGATTTTATCGTGCTTCTATGATTTTTTTGTAGGTATGCACATTTTGGAAGTAGATAGAAGGTTTGGACCCTACGGGATCTACTTCAAACATAGGACCTATGGATACATTTATAATCCATACTTTTGTTAATTCAAGTTCTTGGCATGATTGTATGAGTACTCTTTGTTATATTTTTATTCTACTGCATTGGGGTTCTCAACCCTATCCCCTTGGAACTTTTCCCTTCAATCAAAACAAACCAGAGTTTTTTTCGAAAGAAAAGAATATTCTAGATCCATGCCATTGGAAATCATTCACATGGATCTTTGTGACCCATCCAAAATTCAGAACCTGGAAGGAGAAAGGTACTTTATATTGTTCATGTATGTTTATACACAAATGACTTCGGTTACTTTTCTTAAAGAGAAATCATAAACATTTCAAAATTTTGAAGTTGTCAAGGATCTAGTAGAAAATGAAATAGATTTAAGCCATCAAATTCCTAAGAACTAACAAAGGAGGAGAGTTCACATCATGTGAATTCAATGCTTTTTGCGAACACTCATTATTGCAAAAACTCCATAGCAAAATCATGTGGCTAAAAGAAAAATAGAATAGTTCAAGATGTGGCCAGATCCATGCTCTTTGAATCTCAACTACTAGACTGATTTTGGGGAGTAGTAGTGTACATGACATTCTATATATTGAACAAAGCTCAAATAAGAGTAAATGATACCAAAACTCCCTACCAACTATGGAATGGTAGGCCAATATTCAAATAGTTAAGAGTTTTTGGACTAAAATTCTACATTATGATAAATGAAGATGATATAGGGAAATTTGATTCTAGAGCTAATGAAGGAATTTTTCTAGGATATGCCTATAGAAGAAAAGGATAGATGTTACAACAAAAGGATCCGAATTTTTTCGAATGCACTGATGTAAAAATAGATCAAATACTTCCTTAAGCCTAGTCACAACCAATTATCTACGAAGGATAATAATCAAATAAAAATAAGGACGAAGAGCATGATGACAATGAAAGAGGAAAAGGCCAGTCATTGCCCTCGAAAGAATTGCCCAAATATGTTCAAAAGAATCATCCAAATAATACAATTTTGGGAGATAAGCAATCAGGAGTTCAAAAAATAAGGAATATTTCCATTATATCAGACCAAGAGAACCTAGTTGTGTTATCCTTATTGGAGCTTCAAAATTTTATTTAGGCTAGTCAAAATGAACATTGGGTCAAATATATGAATCAAGAACTAGATCAAATTGAGAAAAATGAGACCTAGGAATATGTACCAAGACCAAAAGGAAAAATTGTGAATGGAACCAAGTGGGTCTATAGAAATAAACTCAATAAGGATGGATAGGTAGTAAGGAATAAGGAAAGACTCATATGTAAAGGATATGACCAAGTTGAAGGTGTGGACTTCGAAGAAAAATTTGCTCCAATAGACAGACTTGAAGCAATCAGGATTTTTTTAGATTTTTCATATTTTAAAGAGTTCAAGGTATATCAAATGGTAAATCAACATTTTTTTATGGAGAATTTCAAGAAGAGATTTATGTTCAGTAGGTAGAAGGATTTCAACTATCAGAATTCAAGAATCATGAGTGTAGAGTAAAGAAATTCATGTATGGTTTGAAACAAGCACCTAAGGCCTAGTATTTTGGATTGGATAAGTATAATCAACAATAAGGTTTCAAAAGAGGTACAACAGAAACTAATATTTACATCGTGATTGAAAAATATAACATGTTGATTATTGTTGTCTAAGTGGATGACATAATGTTTGGAAGTGATGATGATTCTATGAGCAAAAGTTTTGCAGCCAACATCCAAAAGGAATTTGAGATGTATATGGGGGTATTTTCTTTCTTTCTTGGCTTTAGGGTTAATCAATTAGAAAAAGGTATGTTTATATCTTAGACCAAGTACCTTAATGGAATATTAAATAATTTTCATATGGAAAATTGTCCATATGTGAGCACTCCTATGGTAATCGGTTGAAAATTATTAAGGATGATGAGTCTCCAGAAATATACCAAACCACATATAGGTATATGATTCGAAACTTTCTTTAGTTAACATCTTCAATTCCAAATATCATGCAAGAATTAGGTTTGGTGGGTAGATTTCAATCAAGTCCAAAGGGATCTCATGTGAATGAATTAAAAATAATATTAAGATATTTACAAGGAATCGTTAATTATGGTTTATGGTATCCATGGGGAACAAATCTTACACTCAAAGCCTATAAAAATGTAGATTGATCTAAAAGTATTGATGATAAAAAGAGCATTAGTGGAAGAGATTTATTTCTAAGAAATTATCTAGTATTCTAGTTCAATAAGAAACAAACTTCAATTTCTCTATCCACTAGTGAAGCAAAATATATTGCAATAGCCTCTTTTTGTAATGAATTTTTGTGGATGAAATATAATATCAAGGACCTTCAAGAGAATGGTGATAGACCTATTCCCATTATGTGTGAAAATAGAAATGTTATCAACATCTTAAAAAAAAAAATTATGCACTCTAAAATGAAGCACATTCCTATGAAGTACATTTTTCTTCAAGAACAAGTTGTTAATCAAACTGTCAGATTGGAATACATTCCAACAAAAAAAAAATGCGAATAAGTTTACTAAACCTTTACCAATTGAAAGCTTTGAATGTCTTAGACATAAAATGGGATTAATTCTTTTCCACGAGAAGGAATGTCTCATTAATCTCAACTAAGGAGTATGATATTGACAAGGGTAGCTAAGATGCAGATGACAAGATATAAACACTAGTTAGGGAGGATAAACATACAGAGGGAGTCATATTGTAGCAAATATGAAAGGAAGTATTCATAAGGGCAGATCCCATACACAAGGGGAGTAAACATTGGATAAAAAATGAGAGACTAAACAACCATATTCAATGAACAATACCTAGTAATCTTCCTTTCCATTGATTTTATATTGGGAGAGAAGAAGGAATTTACTAGTAGCATGAGAGAAGGAGTAGCCTTTGGAATAGTAGCTTGAGAAAGGATTTCATGTCATCAATGACTATCAATGTCTAGTGGTGTTTCCATCAATGAAAAAGGGGAATAATTTCGATTAGTATGTTGTCATTGATGACAACTCATTTAATTGATGTCAAAGGATGTTTGAAGGCCTGAAGATGTTTTGAGTTTACTAAAAATGTGTTGAGGTTATGTTTCTCAAAAGGGAATGCAAATTTTATGGTTTGAAAATCTTCTCATAGACCCATCTAATGGTATAGGGCACTTCGTATAACTCTAAATGTATAAGGAGTTATAACACTTTAAAGTTTGGCAAGGTTCCAAGGCTCCAAGTTCCAATGCAAGTTAATTTTCCTAGTGATTAAGTTTGGACCATTTATTATTTTAATCTTGGATTAGTGTTAATTCATGACCCTAACTTTGTAGCAGTTTGCGAAATTTTGGTCTGTTGGTTTTCCTGGGAATTTGGGAATAGGATGGAAATGTTGCCAGTAGACAATGGAAAATGTATCAACAACTAATAGGAAAATTCACAGTGTGGCCCCAGTTTATTTATAAAGTGAAAACACAAGAAATGGACTTAGGACGTAATAATGTGGCAACCCTATGATGTGGTAGTGATGATAGATGGTAGATTGTGATTTGATTATGAGGTTGGTGATGTGCCTTAAAGATGACATAGTGGCAATGACAGTTGGTCAAGTGATTTGGTTAACTAAACATGGTTTAACATAATCTAATAAGGATTAGTCCTAATCCCTAATTGGTCCTAATCCCTAGCTAGACTACGAAGTTGGGAAAATAGATTCACCTAGGGAGCCAAGGACCGAGACGATGTCATGCTTCGATAGGCAACAAACAAGTGGAAACGATGTGGCCAAAATTATGGCATGGCACCACGTATGTGTGACACATGGAAGGCTTCTTTAGGCTATAATCACAGTGGTTTATTTTCAGGTTACATGTGGCACCACTCTAATGATGTCATGTGGGCAAATGATGACAAACACTAGTACAAAATGGCTAATTAGTTACCAAGATAACGACTAAAATTTTCATATAAACAACCATTTTCCAGTCAGTGACCAATAGTAACTAATTTATAGTATCTTATAACAAAACCAACTTTTAGTCATTTTTAGCTTCACCATTAATTGGTTGTCTCAATTTTATCGTCTAGGAGTATATTTAGTCATAAATTTGGTCATTAATTTAGTCATTAATTGTCACAATTAATGATCAAATTTAAAACAAAATATATAACTCATCTGAGAAAACCAATTAATGACCAAATAAATGACCAAAATATTGGTTGTGTTATAAGATACTGTAAGTTAGCTACTAATAGTCATATATATGCAAATTGTAGTCATCGTTTGAAACCAATTAATGACCAAGGAAATATAACTTAATTTTGGTCATGTTCAAAGATACTGTAAATTAGCTACTAATAGGTATATATATGCAAAATTTAGTTGTCATTTGTCACAAATTTATCATTTAAGGTACTCATTTATCCTTTTTTTGTAGTTTCATATTCATTATCTAAACAACTAATTTAGTATTTTATATTCATTTCATTTGTTTTCATTAATAATCATTATAAACGACTAATTTAGTCGTATGTTCAATTTATTTGCGTTCGTATTTAATCAATATAAACTACTAATTTAGTAGTCTTAAATTTATTTTATGTGTTTATTATTAATTAACATAAATTACTTAGTATGATTTTGCGACTAAATTAAAAAAAAAAATATATCATACAATGTGCACTTGTTCACTTAATATGAAAATGCAATGTTACATATGTTAATTACAATACTGAACAATATCAAGTGAAATTATAAAAAATTTCAACCACATAAATTATATTATATGAAATGATAAGTATTACAATATGAGTTTCCAACTTAATATTGGTTGGACTACAATTTACACATGAAATGTTGTTTCATTACTACAAAACATGATCATTATGTTGCTAAGGCATTGCAGGTGAATTCACCAACTATGAAGACTTGACCATCAGTCTCTATGTTTGTGCCTTATGTGGGATATTGGATTTAAGGGTATCACTAGACCGATTATCTTCTCTCTCTTTTTGCATTTATCACTCCAGTGTTATTGTTCTCCTCTTTCTTCAAATCTTGTAACTTACCATTAATACTGAGTTCCTTTTCTGAAAACAAAATAAGATACAGTGTAAAGTGTATGACATGAAAGACGATGAACACTAGAATATAAACTAAAGTGTACTATAAAGGATTTAAATGACATATACCTCAACATCAACAATGTTAAAGTCATCTTTCCCCATAAAAGAAAGAAACTTGAACAAGTTTTCTTGAGATGAGCAATAATGGCCACTGTGTATCCAAATGCCCTGTATAAAAAAAGAAAGTAAAATGTCACCATAGAAAAGAATATCTTAGTAAATTAGTATTCAACCTTCAGGAGAATCTTAGGCGCAATCAGGTCAACTAAGTTACATGCTAAAAATCTCAAGCTGTAAATAACTTGTGAAAACAAATAATTTGAGGTGTGATGTCTAATCCTTGTCATTTTATTCGCAACATGTCATTCTCTAACGTGTGAACTTGGTAAAGTATATAAATAGCATGTGCTCAAATAACAACATGAAAGTAAACTTTTCTAATAGTCGTGAAAATATTTCAACACAAAACAGTTAAAAGGGTTTCAATCAATATTATGTAATACCAATTTCATCTTCAAACTTTGGTTGCTTCTTAAATGGACATGATACTAATTATTTTCAATTTCATACTTAAAATACAAAGAAAAATCAAAAGAAACATTCAAAATGAAACCAAACAATAAAGAGAGGATATCATGGAATGGACATTGCAATTATAAAACATTTTCTTGCCCAAAATAACCATGAGGTGAAAGAATCACAACATTCAAAACATTGATGGACAACCTATGTTCAAATCATTTTTAATTTTGTCACTTAAAAATTAATTGAAACAAGATATAGTATCGAGCTCAAACAAATTACAAAAAATATCCTTAGTGGCACAAACTCTCCCAGTGTCCGTATCATAGATTAGAATAAGTCTGTATACTCCTTTCACTACTATCTACTATATGCCACTTGTCCTTGGTAAACTTCAACAACATATTACACTCTTTAAATGGAAAATCAGATACAGTTTCGATAAACTGATGGACTATCTTAATCTGGTGGATGTTAAAATCTCATTTCATTATATTATGAAAATATTTTGAAAAAAAAAAGATAGAAGCTAATAACTACAAAACGTGTGAAACAAGCGAGATCATAATGAACTGAAAGAAGGTAATAAGTCTCATGTTAGATTATGGTCAATAGCTTTATGTATCGTATACAAAGCCCTTAGATAGCATAAATAATGGTAGTATGTCAATCTTGAGCTCAACAACATCACGCTGGAGATATTAAAGTATAATGATCACCACCACCACCAAATTTGTTAGAATATTGTTACAAATAAGAAAGGAACTCTTATATCATAACACAAGAAAAGTAAAGCCCTATACTGTAATACGATAAGGTAAAAGTATTATATCACAATATAGTGGAAATCTTAATCTACAGATTGGTGTTTACAAGCCCAAACATGGGATGAAGAGTGAGTGTTAAAAATATAGGTCAACATCAAGCCCCAATGAAGACGATTTTCAGGTATTCATGAGAAACAATATAACACGTGGTCTCCACCAACAACCAAAGTACTTCAAATAGATTGACATGGATTGAGAATGTGATGTGTATAGAAAAAAGAGACCATATGTTGTATGTTTAATCTTTGTAATGGCTCTATCAATTGAAACAATGGAAGCAACACTATATATTCCTTGATGCAAAGGTCAAGTACATAAATTACATGATTAACTGATGAACTTCAACAGTTTTGCAAAGAATATTTCAAATGGAAAGGCCTGTGATAATTAAATAGAAATGGCAGTGTGAAGGATCCCACTTCTAGGTTTTAAGATAGAATATGTATCATTTCACTGGATAGTTGTCACAACTTGCAATGACGGACCTTGGTTTTGTGTATTTATTGTTACGGCTTAGGGGGTCAAAATTTGAAAAGATTGAGAATTATAAGATTCTCATTGGATAGAGAGAAAATGACAACATTCTCCACTACCTTTTAAAAAATGTTATACATATTTTATGAAGTGTTTCCAACTCCAATGCCTTTCAAACAATGTTATACATTTTTACATAGTGTTTACAGCTATTATACTCAAATGCATATCTACATTATAGTCAAAATCTCACTAAAGACTCCAAAAGTGGGATCTGCCAACCAACAATGCCTTACAAATTTTTTGAACCTTTAATAAGATCTAGCATGTAGTCTCATAACAATGAATTATATATGTGCGAGTTATATCCTCATAAATTCAACCGATTGTAGAAATAGCTAGCAATTCCCTTCAAAGGTGAATATAAATGCCAATAGAATGGATATTTTAATTATAACATACCCAACAAATTGTTCATTTAATTCCATAGACATGGCTCCACCTTTATAGAATATATGAAGGAAAACATGACTCACACATAATATTTATAATTTTTACAAATGAGTAACTTTGATAGCACATGGATCAAACAAATTATGACCTCATCACACAAAATATCATGATTTGAAGAAGACCTATATAACACAAACTCACTCTCAAAACATATAAAATATCTAGACCATGTACAAACTCACTCCCAATGCATGCAAAATATCATGACCATGTCCAAACTCAGTCCAAAATAAAAAATGTCACAACCCACCATACATCATTGGTACAACTTGTAGTTGCATCTTAGTTCTAAATTTTTAAACCATTAATGTCCATGATCATAAAGCTCTGACTAGCAAGAACTTATCTATTAAACCCCAATATCACTTTGATCTTATGAGATTCAAGCATTTCAAAATTCCTTTTTGAATCATATAGACTTTTCATATTAGAAGTTATGATGTTACAATACACTCCAAACAAGTTTCATTTGCCTGAAGATAACTCTATATCTAGTTTTTATTGAACATTGTTTAGAGGAGGGAAGATTTCAGTCATTAATGATGGTATTATTGCCAATGACTGAGACAACAGGTCCTATGAATCACTTAAGGCCGTTCCAATGCTCACAAATCTACACAACTGATTGTACCATTAAGTAATATATTATAGCTAAAAATGTGTTCAGAAGACAAAATGAGGGTTTCATTGGTAGTTAAAACTAGTAAATCCTTTTGAATATTTAAATTAAATTATTTGGAAATACAGAGCCTCTTCCAAGTATCCTGAGACATCCCAATGCCCAAACTTATTCATTTAGAATAAGAATGGAAAGGATTCCTACTGCCATGCATATGCCACTTTAAGAAGTGGCAAGAGTTAACTAAGGACGACATATTTACCATCTAATACATGGATCCATATACAATACACTCTCTAGCTAAACAACTTCATAAAAATAATAATGTAGATCTAATTCCCTTCCACAAACCATTATGTCTTATGGGATTCAAAAATTACCATCACAGGTCCCTTCATTTAACAAATCATCACTAAAATTTTAGGTCAGGAGAGGAAGCATAAAATTGTTTAATAAAGAAACCTTGATGTAAGTAAAACCAATGTAAGTTAAACAATGAAAGTGAGATTGGTGTATGCACCAACGACATGAAAATGAGAGATAGGACACCAAAATTCAGAGTAATTACCTAAAGGATTGTTCTCTCGGATAGAATAGTTTAGCAAAGGTTTCTCAGTTATGATATTTCTATGTAGAGGTGATGAATATATATCATAATTTACCAGTGTTGTGTACGTGACATTTCAAGACTGTATTTTTTTTTTATTTTTCTAAAATGTATACTATTAGTTGGATTTTTTAAAATAATTTTGAATAAAGAAAACCGTCTTGCTGCAGACATACGTAGGCTTCTTCTAGGGGTGAAAAAAACAAATTAAAAAGGTCACTATCGACCTTTCCAACCTAATAATGAATTCTAAAGCATGAACCACAAATCAATATTTGTTGTGAATTGTTCTACAAAATATAGAAAATTGTAATCTCAGGTCAAATCCCCATACATTTTCACCACCACAAGCAGGGTTTCCAATGACATGCACTTCATGTACACCATACACAACCTCATGCTAAAAGGTACATGATCCACTAATTGAAGCCTAAAATTTGCAGAGATTTCATTAATCCAATTATCAATATCAATGAGACCATTTCACAAGTAAAATACACCAACTTGTTTCAACCAAAAAAAACTTCATTAATCCATTGCTAGTACAATGGTATTGCTAAACACAATGAATTGATGCATGTTTGAGCATCTTTAATTGGCTTAACTAAAAAATGAAAAACTTTGTGATTACAAATATTGATTGTTTAACCATGAATCTCCCTCAAATAAGAAAGGATGAATTTAATAATCAAGGTATTCCATTTTCCTAATGGATAATAGCACTAGAAAAGGAAAAATTGCATACAAAATGACCATCAACTTGTAAAGCCAACAATCTCAAGATACATGGTGCATTGATTGAGGCTTTCAAGCATTGACTTCAACCATCTCCTGATCTACAATATGTTTGTGAATGTATAGTATTTGAAATGAATTTCACCAACATAATTGGCCATTAATGTCCTCATTATCCCTTAGTGTCATTGGCTCTTAGTGTCCTCCCCCAATTGTGTTAGTAGAGGAGTCATGCTCAAGAGACTCTACTAAGTTAGGTTCCCAATATAACTTGGGGACTCAGCTTCCCTAGGGTGTATGATGTATCCTCGATTTGTTTTGGGCACTTCGGAAAAGAATTAATAGGCTTGTGTGATGGTAATATTCTTCATGGCATTGTGAAAGAATGAGGGCTACAAGATAAGGTACTCATCTCCATTGATGCTTAGCAGAGGATATATGTTCTGATCACAGTGTATCTGAAACTAAGGATCGCCACATCCACTATTAATTTTCCCAAAAGGATAGTTAAATTCAAAATCCCCACATGTATCCCAGAGACAGTCATGATACTCACTACTGAGACATAATGTTGGGATGCAGAGGGGGGAGGATAAGGGTAGTTGCAATGACTAGAAATAAAATACCAAAAGCAGTGCGAGACATTGAATTGGTAAGAAGCAGAGTACATACTCCCATACTTTGCTCTGATTTTGGGGATAAAGAACTTAGTAACATGGAATTATGCAAAGAAGATGAACGAGATAAACGAGAATTTTCTTCTTGTAACAAGATATCTTTTACAATCCCATGATTTTTGATTCCATGAACTACCGGTGTGGCTTCTCTGGTCCATTGCATTGTTTGCTTGAAAATAAATTCCACATGCCTTTATCTTCCTGAAAAGAATTTTACAATGGTCTATACTTAAAGACTCTGACAAGGGGAGGTGAACAAAGTGACTTTCATAGAAACTTATTAATGTCATGTTCACATGGTGTGACCAGAATATCTATCATTTTTTTTAAATGCCTCCAAAAAATCAGTGCTCAATAAAACTATCTGAAAAATCCAATACATAACATAGAATTGCAAATCAATATTCAAAATTAATTGTTGAAGTTAACCTCACTTGCAAAAAATATATATGTAGGCATGGATGAAACATTCGCAACTAATATTAAATACGTAATCCTTCAATTTACCAAAAATATTGGCCTTTTCTTGGGTTGTCTAGAATCTCCCATGCCCAAACTTATTGGATGTGTCAATGAACTTCAACTTTATTTCCTCCAAGGCAATATGGGAATAATGTTTCAAAAATGACTACCACAAAGTAACCACCTGCTTCTTGGTGCCCATACAACATTCTTCGATCATAATGTAATCATATTTTACCACAACATAATGAGGGAAACCACCCATTGATGTTATACTCTTCTCAGTCCTATCGAATTCAGTCATTGCTTTGTTGGATTCCTAATTTTCCATGCTAATCTTCTAGATCTTCTTATTCATCTCAGTATGATGATGATAACCATTCTAACTAGCCCTAGCAATAGTAAAGGAAATGCTAGTTGGATTTCAAGCACCAGTACAGGCTACCTTACGCAAACCCATGTGAGCTTTTCGGGGCAGTCTTGTAACACACCACCTGGTTACCACACCTTCATAACCCTTATCCTTTGTGACACCAGTAACATTAATCATTTCATCTTTTTGGAAAAGAGTGTCAATAGGAACTTGTTTCTCAAATAATTTATATGCATACTCTATTTTCTGGGCAATTGTTCCCCCATTCACTTGTATTTCCATCAGGTCTGTCTTCTTTTGTTTCAATCCTTTCATCTTCTTAATATGGGTGTGAGAAAGAACACTAATTATGGTTTCATACTTCCTCATATACTTAATCTCAACCTGGATCTGCTTCTTACCCTCCTCGAAATCATACTTGGCGTAATTAGTGAAAGCCTTCTTCTTAGCCTTGTACCAGTTTTTATAAAACTGCCTATACACCTCCTCGCTAAGGTGTCGAGCCCACATTGTGTTAAGGGTTTGAAGACCTCTAGGTGTCTTGATACAAGTGACAACACCCATGATCACCATTCATGAGGTCTTGATTACTGTCACAGCCTCGCATGTTTCCTTCTTGTGAGGCTTGGATGTGGGTTTCTCGACCTCTCTAACGATGTGGGTCATGTCAACCTTATAGACCAAAATGGTTGTCATATTCCAGGCATTCAATGGATCATCCTTGGGGAATCACTTAAATTTTCCTCTATGTCTACAAGCCCTCCCCCTGTTCACTCTCCATCTTGATTCTCTCTCTGGCCCTCTTGCATTTGCTTTGCTCAACCTTCTAGACTTTGCGTTTGAACCCTCTAGCCGTCCCATGCATCACGAAGCCATTGTACTATAGTACATTAATCCCAAAACAATGTTGATCTATGGATATGGCTCTGCTAACCAAGGAAATAAAATTCGGATTTCTCCCGCCAATCCATTGATGCCTCCCTCTGTAGTTTCAATCAAAAAATTAAGTCATGGATCAGTTTCAAGGGATGATTTCAGATCCGGCCTAGTTGGCTACCCTCTCTCCCTCAATTCTACTGCCCCCCATACCCCTTTATCCCTCTCGCCAATCAAACCACCACCTTCATCATGTCTTACCTCATCCATACACCCTTCTCCCCTAAACTCTGATCCTTCCATGTCATTGTCTAATTCCCCCACTCATTAATTACTAACCAACATCTTCCAATGGAAACTGCCCTCCATCAACCTCTTTCATTTTTGAATTTGCCTAGTTTGAATATTTCTCATGCATTTGATTTTCCTTTTACTACTTCAATTCTTTCAACTTTGAATTCACATTCTTCCTCACATTTCATTTCGAGGGATCCCATTACCCCCAATAACCCCTCTATCAAATTTGTAAATTATAAATTTAATTCTACCTTAATTCATTTCCAAATCATGCTAAATCTAACATCACTAATCTACCCAACTTAATTTATGAGAATAATAATTCATCTCCTAGTCATTTACATCTCTAAAATTGATTAATATGCTTTCTAACCCTTCTAATGATATTTTATTAGAGGCTAATTCCTCTTCTTTACCCCCTTCTTCCACCTCTCCCACTCCTAGACCTACTTATGTTGTGAACCTATCCTCACTCGTCCTTGATCCCCCTACCCTCCATTTCTTGGAAAAAGGCATCAACTTTTCTCTTTCTCCTCACAAGAATCCCATTGAAGATATCCTTTGCTCCATGGAGTTCATTTCCCAAAGCCTCCCTTCTCATGTTGCTGAACAAATTCAACAATATTTTGGAAGAATTTTATGTCATGTTAAACCTCCCATCCCCAACTTATCTAAAGATGATTTTTGGCCCATCAAACGTCTCAATGATAACCTCATTGTCCTTGTCCTCAAGGAAGATAACGGTAATGTTATGGTTATCATGAACTCTATTGATTATGATGCCAATATGACAAAGCTCTTGTATTCTTCCTCTTATAAAATCCTACCCAAGAACCCCCTGAACACCATTTCTCATCTTGTCACCTAGATCATAAATTCCTCTTATATTCCTAAGGCCACTAAGAACAGGCTCATTCCCCATTCCCCCCAAACTCCTAAAATTTATGGTCAACTGAAAATCCATAAGTAGGATATTCCCTTTCATCCCATTGTTAGTGCCATTGGAGCTCCCACCCACGCACTAAGTCGTTATCTAGCCACTAACCTACAAAAAATTGTGGCTCATTTTCCTCTTACATCAATGATTTTTTTGATTTCACAGAGAAGTCTAAAATCATCCTGATTGATGAGAATGAGTTGTTTGTTAGTTTTAACGTTGTATCCCTCTTCACCAAGATCCATGTCCCTTAAGCTTTGAATTTTATCTCCCATTTAGTTGACACTGACACCCTAAACCTAATCCAGTTATGCCTCAACTCCACGTTCTTCTCCTTTAAGGGTTCTATCTATGAGTAGATTAAAGGTACAGTAATGGGTTCCCCCTGTCTCTGGCTATGGCTAACATCTTTATGGGGCACTTTGAAATGATAGCTCTCAAGTCCTGGCATCTCAAACCAAAATGTTGGTTTTGTTTTGTTGATGATACCTTTTTCATTTGGAAACATGGACACTCTGTGCTTGATGCCTTTCTTTCCCACCTTAATATTATTTCCCCTCATATCCAGTTCACTGTGGAAATCAAATCCAACCAATCATTTCCCTTCTTATATGTCCTTGTTACCCACCTACCCAATGGCTCCCTCTCTCATCAAGTCTATAGGAAAAATACCCATATTGACCACTATCTCAATCCCCAGTCTCATCACCAGCCATCCCAAAAGACAAGAATCCTAAAAACCCTCTTCTGCAGAGCTTTAAATCTCTTTGCCCCCAATCCCTTTTAGAGGAAAAATCCCATCTAGTCAAGGATTTCAAATCCAATGGCTATTCCTCTACTAAAATATATAAAGCTCTCAAATTCGTTGCTCACCCTAAGTCCAGGAAGTGAGCCTTCCCCTCTTGTGGCCAAGTCACCCTTCCTTACATAAAAGGGACCACCAATCTTATTGCTAATATGTTGGCTAAGAAGAGCATAAACATCATATTTAAGCCCCATAAAACCTTTAAGCAATTGTTCTGTTCACCCAAAGACTTATCAGATCCCATGCAAGGATGAGGGGTTTATAAAATTCCTTGTTCTTGCAGGAAATCTTACATTAGTCAAATGGGTCACCCTTTCAAAGCCTACCTCAAGGAGCATATTGATGACACCAATCATATCTGGTTGGGTAAATCTTCCATAACAGAACACTCTTATAATTCTAAGCACTTAATATGCTTTGATCAATCTAAAATCATAGTTTTTGCCCCATTCTACAACTCTCGTATTATTATAGAAGCCCTCAAAATCAATAAAAACCCTAATAACTTTAATAAGGAGTACAGTTATAAGCTTAGTCAATCTTAGAAGCCCGTCCTCCACCATCTCATCCAATGACCCTTGCCCGCCCCCCTTGTTTATCGTGTCCTCCTTCCTAGTGCCTCTATATTCTTTCCTCTCTCGTCTCTTGTTTCAATTATTGTCTTAATAGTTTACCCCCCTAGTTTGATAAAGTATCTTCATTAAATTCCTATTCATTTCTTTTCATTGGCAATTTAGATATCATTCTAGACCTCAATCTTTTTATTCCTCATTATACTTTATTATTAAAATTCCTTTTAGACAATTTAGAATCTATGGTTATCATGACTTATTTCTTTGCTCATATAACTCTTAATTTAATAATTTTATTTCTAATCCATTCTTTTGTCAATTACTTAATCCCTTTTATCAATAGGTTTTTATTACTTTTATTATATTTAAAATTCAGAATAACAACTCTCACCTAATTCTTATACTTTATTATTAAAATTCCCTTTTATACAATTTAGAATCTATAGTTATTATGATTTATTTTCTATTATTTATTTTCTCTTATCATTATTTCTAACCCATTCAATTACTTAATCCCTTTATCAATAGGTTTTTATTATATTTATTATATTTAAAATTATTAATCTCACATAATTCTTAAACTCTTTTATGTGTCAACTTTCTTTTAAGAAATCCTCAATCGTATTCATTTTTCATATCCTATTCTAATCCTTTTTTGGTTGGTCAACAAAATTGTCCTTGGTCTAATATATTCATTGTTCAGTGACCATTATCTAATTCTCAATTGATCGTTAGACCAATTGACTTACATTTCAATAATTGTTCCTATAAAAGGCTCTCCAACACTTGTTTACTTACAAGACTCTCATTGGTCCCTGATGATGGATGGAGTCACCATCTAAAATGTTGGATAGATTAACCATATTACATAGTGCAATCCCAGAAATATCTGACAATGTTTGAACTTCCTGTGACTCATCTCTTCAACTGCAACTCCCCCTCCTTCTTCCTCTTGTCTGGCCCCAAAGTCTCTAACTTGGAGTCAATCCCAGACATTAACCACCATAAATAAATCATTTGTTTACTATTTTCCATCTTTATCAGTAAGGTAAAAATAAAACAATATTAAATTAGTAAGCCAATCAACTTACTATACTACATTCATGCCCTCATAGTCTTTAAGATTCTAACTCTACTCTTTTTCACTCTATGATATTAATTTGCGCCATACATAAATTTTTCATAATAATTCTTGAATTTTCAATATTTTAGTAAAGTGTGGTATATTCAGCCACCAGGTTTGAATTTCATCTTGACAGCCAACTCTGTTAGGAAAATAATTATGCCATTCTCATGTCATGTCAAGAGATAATTGCTAAAACCGTGACACATTAAAACTCTAAAAGCCCTTCAAGGTCTGCAGAACTATCTTGGTTGAGTCCATGACACATCTTAGTGCCACAGGGTCTTCTTTACGGATCTTCGTGAGCTTACTACTGAAATTGAACAATAATTCCTCAAGGCCCTTGGCGTCTATATTCTCGCATAAAGATTTCAGCTTTAAGAAATTCTTTATTTTGGATCAAGCAAGGGTTTTAAGGTGCACACTTACTGGCCAAATTTTTCTTTCAAACCCTACCCTCCAACTATACATGTCTTTTGACTGCTTTTGGCCTCCTTTACCATTCTCAGTGAATTGCATTTGGCCTCCTTTACCATTCCTGATTTCCTCTCTCTAGCATTTCCTCTCTCCCTCACAGTTCTAGAAGAGTGAATTATACCAACAATTGGATTTGCACTTTAGTGAAATATTTATTTATACTCCTCTCACTTGCAAAATAATTTTACTTGAGATGATTTTTGTAGGGGTGGATTATAATAAATGATTTTTATAACATTTCACACACTAAATTTTATTTTTCTTAACACTCTTTCACATTAAACTTTATTTTACTTACTTTCTTCAAATTAGATATTAAAATAGATTTTCAAAGAAAATAAAATGGCTATATTTTTTAATATTAAAAGTTAGTTTTAATTTTCTCCATAGTGTAGATTAGTTGATGATAGAAGGGGTTGTTAAGGCATTTCTTATGATGTTATTGGTTTAAACTTTGATTAGCTCTGTGTGCCACGTGTGAGGCAATGTGGGTACACTTGGAGGTGAATTTGGTAGTGGATAGAATCGATCCATATCATGTAAGTTATACAAGGTCACTATAGTTGTCAATTCTTCCATATACAAATAATAATAATATAATTTTTAATTTTATTCAATTAAATATTTATCAAAATTAGATGTTATTAAAGCACATAATATTATTGGAGGCAGTATACGTGATGGACAGGGAAAATAATTTTCTTGTAAGCATTTTCTAAATTGTGTCACCACTCAAACACTCTCATAAAAAAAGAAAGTCTTAACCCCACCCATAATGCCTAAAAGGAAATTGTCAAGCAAGCCACCCAATGTGATCAGGAGCTGAAAATCTGCCAAAAATTCAAAGTGTCAGAATCTTGATAAGCTTAACTTCATATTGAAGAGCTCTTCATTCTTAATCCAACGGTGTGAATGGAACTCAAATCCGAGCTCATATGCAAAAGATAGAGCAAGTCAAAATTCAAGGTTGACTTGATGACATGGCAAAGCCCTTCAGCGAATGAGGAGGTTCCAAGTGGCAGGCCACAATGGTCCCTGCATATCACGTATTAGAGCAAAATTTAGGTCGCCATTAAATAATTGGCCCCCGACGTAGAGTAGGTTGTGATGCCATGCGATTGCAATCGCATATCACATAATGTTAAGAATCGGCCCCCGACACAGTAAGGATTGCGATGCAATATATCGCAATAACATATTGCACCCAATACCTATCGATATATATATGTCACTATCGATAATGTTGATTGCAATTTGTGATGGGGTAACTTTTGGACCTGATATTGTTATATGTTGTATTTTATAACCTTGATGGATCTATCGCTGTCGCAATGTATAGAATTTGATATCCATTGAGGGAAAGTGTCGATTCTGATAGGACTACCAGATGCAATGTTTTATGCACTGAGATTTAAAATCTCTATGGGTCTTTGTTATCACATAATGCAATTTGGGTTGATACACCGAAAGTTTATGCGCTGATTGCGATTGCGATGGGGTTCTCAAATGCGATATTGTTATACGCTGTATTTTCTAACCTTAATGGGTCCGCTGCTATCGTAGTGTATGGAATTTGATATCCATTGAGGGAAAGTCCCGATTGCGATAGGACTTCCAAATGTGATGTTTTATGCATTGAAATTTATAATCCTGGCAGGTCCGTGTTATCGCAGAATGCAAGTTGGGTTAATATGTCGAAGGTTTAAGCAGTAATTGTGATTGCGATGGGGTTCCTGAATGCAATATGTTATATGTTGCATTTAATAATCCCAATGGGTCTGTGTTATCATAGAATGCAAGTTGGGTTGATACACTGAAGGTTTAAGTGGCAATTGCAATTGTGATGGGGTTCTCGAATGCGATATGTTATATGTTGTATTTAATAGTCTCGGTGGGTCTACAGAGTGCCCAATGTAAAGGTTTGTATGCCAATGGACTTCGTTGATTGCAATATCTGATAGGGCTATGTAACTGTAGCATTAATTGACGGACCAACCACTTTCATGTTACCACTCATTAATCCTCAATTGCGAAATAGGTAGGAATGATGGCGGAACCGCAAATTTCAGCAAAACTACCATTTTTAACTATGGATATTGAATTTAACTGGTAGTAAGCCAGATTTGGAGGAGAAAATTGTGGAAAGACTGATAGAAGTCATAACTAAGGAAATTTTTGACCAAATGGGATAAAAAATAGACTAGATAGCCTTTTTTGGGCATTCTGAACTGATTGGAATAGGTTTCAGGATCAAAGGAGTAATTTTAGATAGGCTTTTTGTAAAGTGAGCCTATGGGTGCCATGGTCAACGAGGGCATTGATTTAGTTTACGGAGTTTGAAGATGGAGATGACCTTGTAGGGGTTTTCTAACCTCCATGTGCTTTCTATAGTAGCCATTATAGCAATTTTGTAGATTTATTTCTTCTTTCCTCTATATATGTATGGAGAAAGAGAATTGTTTAAGTACTTCAAGTGGATTGTAGTATTGTTTATGTTCTTGGAAGTTGGAGTAAGGGGTCTTGGTGTAATATTTCTGTGTTTGCTGAAGATTTACATGTTTAATTGTAGGTTAACATGTGTATCGATTGAGAAAATTTGTAGGAAGTTGTTTCTTTGAAGGAGAAACTAGCCATTCCATTCCCGTAGCTTATGTACTCTTCTTTTATTGATATTGAGCATAATGAGAAGGGGTCATGCCTTTAGATTTGATCCAAGGAGATCTAGCCCAGGAGGGGTGAACTCCTTTATCAATGGTTGGTGTATTACTATTTGATGCATGCTTCCATTCAGTGTTTTGGTTTCATGTTTTAAGTTTTCTTCATGAAGCTAACCTAAGTGAAAACACATAAAATTCATGCTTTTACTTGCTATTTTGGAGTCAACCTAAAGCACATTTTTATATTGTGATGAGGGGAATTAGCACAACATTACTAATCTTCCCCAATTCATATCAGGTTGGTATCAGAGCTATGCTTTTCTTTGTGCAAGGAGGAATTGATTGTTGTTTGCATGTGACTATGTTTTGAAGCTAATTGAGGAGAAGGTTTTGGAGACGAGAGAAAGATGGCTACAATATCTACCACCAAGTTCTACCTCAAATTGTAGTAGAAGATTCAAGAAAAGCATGTCCCAAGGAGGAGAGCCTACAAGAATGTCATAGGATGTGAAGGCTTTCAGCAAAAATGGTGAAAGTCCTCTATGAAGAGAGGAATATCAAATTAAAAGTTGAAATCTCTAGACCTCCAAGAGGAGAATGTTATCCAAGGGAAGAAGGTAACAAAAATGTTGATAAACTGCAAGATGCTAGTGTAGAAAGTCCTTCAGAGAAGGTATATGGAAAAGTTAGTACCTTTTGTCCACATGATGTGAAAAATGAGGTTCTATCAACACCCAAAATCGAGGATCTGATAGAAGAGAGCTGAAGAGTCCAAGAGGACGCATCTCGAATCAGAAGGGAATTCAAAAACATCTTTGTGTTTCAATTGAAAGATGAAGCAAGTTGTAAGAATTTACAATGCTTCTTCCTTATGTGAAAGTATTGACGTAAATTCATTTGCGGCCTTTAAAACGCACAATAAAGGCATTGGATCCAAGCTCTTGACCAAGATGGGTTACAAGGGAGGATGCCTGGGCATAAACCAACAAGGCATTAAAAATCCAATTGACGCCAAGGAGAGGCCTAACTATGAAGGCTTAGGCTATGTTTCAAAAGAAGAGTGATCTTATAGTGACATTTCATGGATATCATGTTCCTTTTGCCGTAAGAAAGGACATGAGGAGGCAAAATGTTGGGAGTTGCATCCAGGTTCTCACTTGGTTCCTCAAGTGTAAGGAGGACTTACAGTGTAGAACGTCTCGAAATAGATATGTAAAAGTTGAAAAAGAAGGAAAGTCGAGTTCTTCTTACCACACAAATTACTCATGCATGTAGCATATGCCAAAGGATAGAAAATAGATTTATAACCATTCTTTTAATTCGAATGGTGTTCATGATGGAAAAAAACATGCAGATTTGAATAACATGTTGAGGAAAATGTTTCCATACACCTTTTTCCTTTCATCTAACCATTATGTAGATAAGTTTGATAGAAGGAAAGCAATCATCAAGAAGATGTTTATGTCTACTGGAATTGAGAAAGAAAGGAGAAAATTCCATCCAAGGATAAAGGCAAGTGAGTCAAGATGAGATGAAAATAACTTCTATACTCACTACAATATTGGATCGAGAAGTATTGGAAATAGTTTCCACAACTTCATCCTGATAAGGGCTAGCAAATCATGCAAGCACTAGAAGAGGAAGTGACAAAAGAAAAATTGGTGCGGGATGTGACCATCCTTGAAGTAGCTTCAGAAGAAGAGAAATTTCAAATATTGGGTTCATTTATGTCGTTGCGTAAGAAATGGGCAGACTATTTGTCCAAATGAAGTTTGTAAATTTTTGTTTTGCACTAGTTGCATATCCCAATAGTTGGGTAAGTTGTAAAAGTGATGTTCATAAATAAATCACTTATATGAAACATTTTTTTCTTTAAGAAATTACAATGCTAGTTAGGTTGGTTGATAGTCAATTTGAATGGAAAATTTGGGAGTCTGGTTTATTCCATTTTATAAAAAAATGGCATTTTAAAAATTGTTGTATGAGTAGCTGCAACATATTTAGTATGTTCAAGTTATGCAAGTATTCACTATGTGAAGCTTGTTTGGGTTTATTCCATTTTATAAAAAAATGGCATTTTAAAAATTGTTGTATGAGTAGCTGCAACATATTTAGTATCTTCAAGTTATACAAGTATTCACTATGTGAAGCTTGTTTGGGTTCATTTGGAAAATTCTTTTAGGATCTCATCCTTGATAAGGATTTCATAGATAAGCAATTCCAAGGTGCTCATCTTCTTAGAATTCTTCTTGCGAAGGATGTTGTTGTGGATGGCCATAGTGACATGGATAGGCATTGGCTCATCACTTATGGCTCCAAAGAACAAATGTGAAGGAGAAGAAAGGATGACATGTAGGATAGTTGCGACGCAGACAAAGTACAAAGTAGTTATAGATTATTTGAATTTTTGGAGACCAAATTTTTTTCAGTGGGGAAGAGTGATCAAGAGGTCAAAATTTTCCAAAAATTCAAGTTTCAGAATCTTGATAAGCTTAGTTTCATATTGAAGAGCTCATCACTCTGAATCCAATGGTGTGAATATAACTCAAATCCAAGCTCGTATGCAGAAGTTAGAGCAAGTCAAATTTCAGGGTTTACTTGATGACATGGCAAAGTCCTTTAGTGAATGAGGTGGTGCCAAGTCACAGGTCACCATTGGCCCCCACATATCACATATCAGAGAAAAAGATAGGTCGACATTAAAGAATTATCCCCTGGGGTAGAGCAGGTTGTGATGTGATGTGATCACAATCACGTATCGCATAATGTTAAGAATCAAACCCTAGTAGAGGTAGGGTTGCGATGCGATATATCGCAATCACATATCACACCCATACCCACCGATATATATATATATATATATATGTCACTGCCTATAACATCGATTGCGATTTGTGATGGGGGAACTTTCTGACCCGATATTGTTATACATTGTATTTTATAACCTTGATGGCTCAACTACTATCGTAGTGTATGGACTTTGATATCCACCGAGGGAAAGTGCAAATTGCGATAGGACTACCAAACATGATGTTTTATGCATTGAGATTTATAATATTTGTGGGTCCGTGCTATCGCAGAATGTAAGCTGGGTTGATATGACAAAGGTTTAAGTGTCGATTACGATTATGATGGGGTTCCCGTATGTGATATTTTTATAGGTTATATTTTATAACCCTAACAGGTCCACTGCTATGTATTGTATGGACTTTGATATCCACTGAGGGAAAGTGTCAATTACGATAGGACTGTTGGATGAGATGCTTTATGCATTGAGATTTATAATCCTTATGGGTCCATGTTATCACAGAATGCAAGTTGGGTTGATATGCTGAAGGTTTAAGTGTCGATTGTGATTTTGATGGGGTTCCCAGACGTGATATGTTAGATTTTGTCTTTAATAATCCTGACGAGTCCATAGAGCACCTGATGTAAGGTTATGTGCTATGGAACCGTAGCCTTAACCACCGAACCAACCACTTTGCATGTGACCACTTGGCCCTTGACTGCGAGATAGGAAGGAATGATGGCGAAACTTTTGATTTTTGTGGAACTACCAGTTATAACTATGGATATTAAATTTAACTAGCAGTAAGCCAGATTTGGAGGAGAAAATTGTGCAAATACTAACAGAAGTCATAACTAAGGCAATTTTCGACCAAATGGGATGCGAAAAGAGGCTAGATAGACATTTTTGGGCATTCTGAATTGATTGGAATAGGTTTTGATATCAAAGGAGCACTTCTAGATAGGATTTTTGTAAAGTGAAGCCTATGGGTACCATGGTAAACTAGGGTGTTGATTCAGTTTATGGAGTTTGAAGATGGAGATGACCTTGTAGGGGTTTTACAACCTCCATCTGCTTTTTGGAGTAGCCATTATAGTGGTGATGTAGCTTTATTTCTTCTTTGTTCTATATGTGTATGGAGAAAGAGAATTATTTAAGTACTTCGTGGATTGTAACACTACTTATGTTCTTGGAAGTTGGAGTATGGGGTCTTGGTATAATATGTCTATGTTTGTTGAAGATTTATATATTTAAATGTAGGTTAACATGTGTATGGAGTGAGAACTTTTATAGGAATTTGTTTCTTTGAAGGAGAAACTAGCCATTCCATTTTAGAAGCTTATGTACTCTTCTTTTATTGATATTGAGCATAATGAGATGGGGTCATGCCTTTAGATATGATCCAAGGAGATGTAGTCCAGGAGAGGTGAACTCCTTTATCAATGGTTGGTGTATTATTGTTTGAGGCATGCTTCCATTTAGTGTTTTGGTTTCATGTTTTAAGTTTTCTTCATGAAACTAGCTTAAGTGAAAACACATAAAATTCATGCTTTTACTTGTTATTTTGGAGTCTAACCTCAACCACATTTTTATATTGTGAGGAGGGAAATTAGAACAACATTACTAATCTACCCCAATTCAGATCACAATGTCACCTTGGTGGCCTTCTCTCACTCTTTAGATTAGGGTGGAATCCTTAAAGATCGAGCTAAGCTAGGTCTTTGAGTAATGAAGGGAAGTTTCTTAATGAAGACTAGTGATTTGGCACTCCTCACTCTCAAAGTAATAGGTTAGGGATAAGTGAATGAATAGTAACCCAAACCATGATTTATGAACAAATTTTGAATTATTTTAATTAGACAACTATGCTTATTCATGCAATGAAATTATATTTGAAAAATGAAAGATAAAACTTTCTCAATTAACCATATAACATGAGATGTTAGCGAAGCATATATACAACGGAACGATAAAAATATTAATAAGTCATAAATTGTGTACATAATGTAAGGCATTAGATGATTCATTCATCGTATTCATGAGCATTGGAGATTGAGAGTTCTTTATCACCATTAAGAGACCATTCCACAATTAAGAGATCATACACCAATAGTGTTAATTATGTTTGGGATGACAAATAGTTATGTGTTTGCGATTATAAATAAAGGAAATATTCAAATTTTTCGTTGTTACTAAGGACAATGAAGACAACAAAATTGAATGTGGAACAATTACACATTTTTAACATTCAAATCTCATCCATATATCATCAATTTGTCACGATTTATAATTTTGTAGTTTGTACTTGTAGAGTTGTGACCCAAACAATGTATTTGTAACACTCCAAAGTGTGGAATTACAACTAATGAACCATGAGAAATACCATTAGTGTGTGAGCACATTAACCACTATTTATTTAGAGCAAATTTCCATAATTAAGAACAAATATCAATGTAAGTTTTGAAGCACCACTAAACAATAAGAAATTCCATATGTCAACAGCAAATATTTAAGAATTATGTGCATTATCTAAATTGTTTGCAGAGTGCAACAAAAGTGGAATTATTGGTCTTTGATCACTATCTCATTATGTGTTTTAGGATGTTTCATTTCAAATTAGAAAGTCATCACACATCTACAAAAAGGAAAACAAGTAAATTGCCAAGACAATCTTAAAAATAGTGAATTGTTAGCCTTATGAACCAAGTCATTTCACGTTCCCATGCATTGATTTCTGTAAGGATGTGGTAAAAATGTCAAGTGTGTTAAAAAACTATAAGAAATAAATGTATCAAGAACAAAATCTGACTATGATGAAAAATTTTAAACCCTTTTCACAATTATAATTAAAGAGCTTAAATATCAAGGTGTTTCATGCATTCATGTACTCATGTGAAGCTTAACGGTGTTTACTATGCCATAAATATGTTACCTAGCTATGTCAAATCCAACATGAAGAAGTACAAATATGATATTGTATCCTTACAAGTAAAGCATTAATCATTTTTTTATTTTTTCACTTACTATCTAGTCATATATTTTAGTCCTAGACTAAATTAGTCATTTAAGTTAGTCCCTTTTAGTTGAGTCACTTAATATCTAGTCATATATTTTATCCCTAGATTAAACTAGTCATTTAAGTTAGTTGTTTTTAGTTTGGTCACTTAAATTTGGTCAAATTTAGTAGTAATTCACTTGAAATAATTGCGGTGACTAAAAGTTTTAGTCGCGTAGTCACTAATCTCTCATTTTGTACTAGTGAAATGGTGTCAACAATAACATGGAGGTGACATGGAAAAAATTCAGGATTTGTGCCAAGGGCCTATTTTATAAGAATTTGTTGTGTTAAATAAATTTTGGTGTAAACACACCCTAAGAAAGGTTTAGCCTTAATCCCTCCAATGAAACCCATGAATGTTTGATTGATTACTAAATGTGTTGGGGACTTGGGGACAAAATGGAAAAATGTCATTGGCAAAAGATAAGAATATCCACAACATTTGACGTGAAGTTTGGCATGATGGCTCCCGATGTTTTTGTGAGGATGGCCGATGGATTAAAATGGAAAACCCTCAAGGGCATCAATATGGGTCAAATTTTCGTGTTTATGTAATATTTCCCATAGTTTTGGGTCGACTTCATTATGTATTATGAATCAAACTTTGAAATTGGGTTGGTCCCAAGTTGTATTATGCTTTTATGCACATGTATAAATATGTGGTGTTTAATGGTACTTGGATGATCAATTGAGTCAAGTTCAATGAGTTTTTAGTAACATCTTAAGTGAGGAGTAAAGTGATTATTAGAAAATAAGAAAGAATTCATAGGGCCAAGAACAAAATTCTATTTATATTTGTTTTTACATGTTCTATATTGCAGGAAATAATTTATTTGTTTTCCATCGGGATGAGGTCATTTGTTTGAAGATTTTACTTGAAGGGAAGGGTTTGTGTCTATTTTAATGAGTTGAATTTATTATATTGAACAAGGCTAAGTCCAATCTTGTTCAAATTCCCCATGGAAGGCCAAGTATTTTTGGTAAGTAGGATTTGTAGAGTAAATTGAAGGTTGTGGATCAAGTGTGAAAATAAAATGAAATGGACACCCACTGTGATATTTTGAGGTTGATACCTCAATCAGGTTGAAGCCTACATCGAGTCGGTGCCTGCATATTTCTCAGGTTTCCGCCTCATTCAAGTTGTAGGTTGAAGCAAATTTTTTTTCTTTCATGTTTTAGGATATTAGTGTCATATTTTGTTTGTATCTAATAAAGTATTTTAATAAAAAAGTAAAGAAGAAAATAATATGATTTGTGGCTTTCTCCTACAAGGGTTTCCATGCATATCTGGTGTCCTTATGTACTGATGTGATGATTGATTATGATGATACATGTCTTTATCTATGATGAATTTTTAAGTTTGGTTAATTTGGCCATTACACTAATTAACACCCCCCCCAACCCACTCTAAGTGTAACCATAATTCTAAGAAAACATAATAAAATAAATTAGAAATTTTAGTTTAAGAAAATTTCATCTACAAATAGTTTGTTTTGGTATCTTATTATTTATTCCTAAGAAATATGATAAGAGGAAATGTATTTTTTGACATTGGATATTTTTATTACATTTTCTACAAATTCCCTAAATGGGAACTATGTCACATATTCCCTACCTAGATTTTGTATCGATAGTTAGGCTCTAAGTAGTGTCATTACCTTGTGGAGAGTCTTGGGGAGTAAACCGCCTTCTCTTCACTCCTCGATGTCTTTATCATTTTACCTAGGAACACTGAGAAAGGATCCCAAGAATATATTGAGAAACCTAAGGAAGTTCTAACTACCAACGTTTTCGTGAGCAATGAGGTATTTAGTAAGAAAGCAGTGTTGTTGATGTGGTGGGACAAGAGGCCACATGTCCATTTGGGGATCATGCTTTGATTTTTCATGTCCCTTATAGTGCAACCATGATGTTTTCAAGTCCATGCTTCTAGTGCCTCCAGTGTTCATGTTCTAATTCTTGCATTGTATCCTTCAATTTTTTAAGTGTTGCAGAGTGAAGGTATACAAGCTTGAAAAGGGGTATGGGGCTGGAAATTTATAGAATATTTGTTAGTAAGATGAATAAAAAAATTAAATTTCATTAGTAAAATTAATAATAGGTAAAAAAATATAGAACTGTAGATTTGATTTTTGATCATTTAAGTTGTAATAAATTTTAGTGACTAATTTATAGGGAAAGGAAGGTTAAATTTGAAGGAAGGTTTAGCATCCTTTAATTATTAATTGAATATACATATCATCAATAAATTGGACATGTGGAATCTCCTCTCATTCATAGAGCCAAACATTGCTTCTGGCTATGATGAAGAGTCTCCCAAAGAGGACTACCGTTATAGACATTTTTGGGCACTGCAACTCCAATCATAAATGTCCATAAACCAAGGGCTTCTAAGTCCCTAAAAGTGTTGCTTCACTCCCTAAAGGAGCAAGGTCATCTGATTACATCATATCCCAGTATTTCTCCATAGAAAACTACTTAGAATTGGTCGAAACTGGACCATACAGAATGCCCAGTGCAGAGGGTGCGATGCATCTCACCTGCTCAGTGTAAAGGGTGTGATGCATACTGGAAACCCCTTCTATAGGGTGCAATGGGTGAGAATAGACAAATGGAAAAGATAGTTTGCGAGGTCGAGGATCATGGAATCTTCTAGAAACTTCTCCTCTGACACTTGCCTCTCTGAATTCACCCAGGGATGAGTAAGAGATCATCAATCACCAAGTGGAATCAAGAAATATCAGAGAGAGGAAACTAATCAAAATCCCAAAAGCTGACTCAACCCCCTACAATCATCTATATATGGATCCCTCATCACAGAGATCCAGAGGCTGGAATCTTGTATCTTGTAAGGAAGTGCTGTTAGTTTCCTGGTGCAACATCATAGTGTTGGGTGATCTAAGCTTTACATGAGGTGAAGAAGGGATTTCATGCTAGAGGATGATGCTGGGTCAGAACAATTGGTTGTAATCCTCTTTGCTATTATTGATATTAATAAAGCTATTCAAGTTTTCCTCCACATTCTTATATGTTTCATTGTATATGCATTTGTGTGGTCAATACATATCTGGTCCTGTATTGTTTATGAGTGTAGATCTCTGTTTTCGATAGTATTATGCTGCTTTGATTCCATAGGTACTCTTTGAAGCTGGGTAGATGAATAATAAGCAGCGAAGATCTATCAGAAGGGAGAGGAACCAAGCAAGGAACCAAGCGCAAGACTGAGGTTAGTGTCTTTTGTTCCCATCTTATCTACTTCTCATAAAGGAAAGCGAAAGTACTTTTAGTTTTGTTTTTTCTAAGATAGCTACTAGTCTTAGTGGGACTAGCAGCTCCAAGTGGACACTATTCCCAATAACAAAATGGCGACTCCACTAGGGATTGAATAGATTGTTTTCTTGTCTGTATTTGTTTGTTTTATAAATTCATAGACGGAGCCTGAAGTCAAGCCAGCTAGCCTTCGAACTACATTTGCTATGCAAGTGCAAAGTAGATCAATGCTGATTTAGTCTATCTTTGGGTTTTGTTTATAAACTGAACAATCGATTTGGAAACCTTCTAATTGCCCTAATGGTGGCTCTAGTAACCTCTTTAGATCAACGCATGTGATTTATATTTATTGAACATCATTTGCTCGGCCTAAATCCCTGAACTGAGCTGCAACTGTGACCAAAGACCAAGTAAAAGTCTCGCACTAGTACCATCGCACCCTCTCTTCAAGGAAGCCTATATGCATTGCACCTCCCATTTGCAGTAGGTGGGATGCATACTAGATTCCCTGTGTAACAGGTGCAATGGTTAGAAAAGGCTAATTTTGCCTTCAAACATTGGTTTTTCTTCACTCTCTTCAACTCTATTTAGGGGTTTTGCTGTCAGTGATCAGTATACCACTGTGGAAACCCCCTTCCTTTCAATCATTCTACCTCCATTGTGCAAAGAACTGTAAATGTTTTTATGTGTTGTGCGCCATTTTTAGTTCTCTTTTACAAAGAAGTAGCATAATCGAACTGTCATTTCTTGATTTGAAAGTGTCGCAAGTGTTTTTTTCAGTCATAGAAAAGAATCATATTGTTCTTGATAGTCGATTATACTATTACTCTTGTATTAGATTTGAATTAGTGGTTTTTCAAGTGTCGAAGCAAGTTTTCAATTCAAAATCGCAAAGTGTTGTCATTATCTTCCTTTCGTATTTTGAAGAAAAATTGCTAGTATTGTCGCTTTGAAAAGATAATTCAGATTTGTACATAGCATTCTTCTTGTCATTCACACATTAAGAAGGCTGAAAACAAATACATGCATGTGCATTTTCATTTAGACTGCTTGTTGGTTTGATTTAGGATAGTTCATTTAGTGTGTTCTCTGTGCTTTATGTTGAAAGACCCTCAGTTCTCTTTCCTTAGTAGCTAGGATTTTCATTGCAAAAAGAAGATTAAACGATTGTCTATCATCTTAGATTACATTTTAGGAATTGTATATCCACATCACGTGGTGAACCTGAAAGGAAAATTTCTTAAGCAAGATCAACTGTAAAATAAATTCAATGAACATAAAAATTCTTTGGAACCTAACGCACAACATTTAGAAGTCTAGGCTAGAGACGTATTCTGGCGTCGTAATGCCTGGTAACTATCGCTTTCATTGTTGGTTGGGTGATTCCTCCTCTTTGAGATGACAAGTGCCAGTATGGAATTTTGCACCCACACACCATCGAGTATATATTGGGAGACCACAATAGACTATATCCTTTATCCTTAGGAAGCCATGTCTGCCACCCTATCAATCGCAATGTACTGAACACAACATTCAGGAAGATTGACTGTCGTACCGTAAAAATTATTCTACAGTTTTGCGATTGGTTTGGTAATCCCTCTATCTAGATTTCTAGAGTAGTCTCTTTCGTTCCTTTTCAGAATCCTTAAAAGAAAAGGTCCATCTGAGCACTTGTCACTTCGGGCTCATTAAAAATCAAAGGCGACTAGAGTCATCTTTTGTTTTTTCTCAACTCTTAAAAATTGAAAAAACAAGTTGTGTCAAAGCATCTAAAATTTATTTTAATTGGAATAACATCACTGTTCCCTTGTTGATCTTAGGTTGAGAAAATGGAGTCCACCAACCAAGGGTTTCCCCTTGGAGGAAATCCTAGTCCCTTCTCCTCTTGGGGAGATGTTGGTGCACTTCATATGACTACATTGTCACATCCAGGATTGACAATTGGCTTGCCAATATGGCTCTTGTTGACCTCTGCCATTCAAACCACCACGATTTCTAAACAATCAAATCAGCAACTAGACGATACTAGAGTTACCCCCAACCTTCTACTTCGTCTGTTTCTCCCACTCCTCCTTCCTCTTCGCTTGATGAAGCCGATAAAGCTAAAGATCAAGTAACTAAGAAGAAGAAGAAGCGGAAGGAGAAAAAGGAAAAGAAGAAGAAGTAGCCAAAAGCAAAAGGGGGCAACCATGTGTCATCTAGCGAAAATCCACACACTGCACCATCCAAGCCTAAATCTCCATGTGTCATTTGCAAAGGGGACCATGATCATCGAGATTGTCCTTGCATCGCTCAGATGTTAAGGGACTGGTCTCCTCGTTTACACAATCCAGTGTTGTCAACCTCTGATGATCATGTTGAAAGTACACCATCAGCTAGTGAAAGCAAAGTATCTGGACAAAAAAGGAAATGCAAGTTTCCTTGTAAACTGTGTGAAGGTGATCACATCATCCACCATTGTCCCTTCCTAGATGAAGCTAAAAGAGTTTTGGATAACCGTCCTCCTTCATTGCTACGGCTTCCTCCTGGATATAAGAAACTCTTATCGAGTACATCACTGGTTGAAAATCCGACTGACACGCCATTGTGGTCGGTTGAAGCGTCTATCATTGAAGATAAACCCTTTGAATCCACACCAGATGAAAGTCAAAAGGTTGAGGCAACAGTTGACCCGGTCTTTCCTTCAGAATGTCCATCTTCAGATGATACAGTCACCAGAGAGAATGAGAATGACACCGTTCAAATTCTTTTTGTAAACATAGACTCCGACGAACATGGGAGAAGTATACATGTTCATTTACCACAGGAAGGAAGTTTGTCAGAGTCATATCCGACCATTTATTCAGTCCCACCTCCAATCAACCTAGTAGTTTCTTCGATTGAAATCTACTAGGCAAACCCTGTTTACCATCTAGCGTACCATTCTGAATCATTATATAAGCTTACAGAATGGTCATGGCTGGTACCATCATAGATGAAGGGGCTTCTGTGAGTATCCTTTCCTCGACTGCTTGGAAAGCGCTTGGTTCGCCATCGCTTTTGCCTGAGATGAGAAATCTGACAGGCTTCGACAAAGGAACCAATCAACCGTTAGGGATCCTTCCCAATGTGCCCATAAAGTTGAGAAGGAAAACCATTTATATGAACATAATGGTAGTCCAAGGACCCCTAGAGTATAATCTACTCCTGGGGCACGACTATATTTATAGCATGGGAGCCATTGTCTCCTCACTCTTTAGAGTAATGTCTTTTCCACATGAAGGCCAAGTGGTCCAGCTCATAGACCAGCTTTCGTTCCCTGACTCACACATAGCTAATAGTTAAATGCCATCCCTAAATGGTCTTTTCACGCAAGGAATGTCTCATCAATCTCCAGTCCATCCACCCGAAGAGCGCGAGTAATTCGGGAGGACATGAATGAAACCCAGGGGGCATGCACCCTGGCCTGCTCCGAGAGGGAAACTCTAGGAATAGAGTAGGTTTCCACGAAGGAAAATGACTGGTTGGATACTCGTTCGTAGAGGAAGAGGGAATTAGATCAGAATAAGATTCCTTCATCAAGGTTAGGTGGTTGGGATTTAAAATCACCTTTCTCTAGGTGGACTAAGCCAGGAAGTGTTTCTATCTACTATGTGGATGGAAACTATCTTGCAGATGCGAGAACTTCTGAATCGTAGCCCGGAAATCTTTGACTATACCTGGGGGCATGCAAACCTTTTTGCATGCAAGTGAAGAGCAACCATTTATTTTCTTAGTTTGTAGATTCTCAAACCACATTAAACTCGTAGGATTGGTCACTCCTAGCTCGCATAACGAAAGGATGTGGAGCAATGTTTCGAATCGTGCAAGCTCCACAAAAATTGAACCTATCGATGAGATGTCCTTATTATATGACTGGCACGAGCCGTTTTTATGTGAAGTTCAAGCTCGTTAAAAATTTAACCTAAGCAATGAGGAAATGTTTCCCCCCATAGTTTAAGCTCATTAAAAAATGAACCAATTTCTGGTAAATAACCATTGTGAATGCATTATCATCAGCTTTTAAGCCTTGGTCATGTTCTCATCATCACCTCCACTCTATTTTAGCTGATCATACGCCTCCATTTGATTGTTCACCCTTTTGAGGAACAACTGTGATGAGTGATCTTGCTAGCCATCCTTGTTACATTGCCATGATTGGAAAATTCCAAACCTTACCTGGAATTAGCTGCTACCCAAAATTATCACTCATTCCTCAATAAATGAGTCTCCTTTAAGCTCTTTTCACCTGACTTGTAAAATATGAAAATATTGCCGAGCTATTGGCCTCTCCGACTCGTTAAAGTCATCGGAAGTGCTATCCCTCCTCTAGATTTTAATCTTTTTGGACCTGAGGGATTATTGCACAAAAAGATCAAGCGCTTGCCTTGTTTAGCTCGTTAAAACTACCGAAAATTCATCCCTTTCATATTATTTTACACTTTTTCGGACTTAAGGGATTATATGACAAAAAAGGATAATTGGAGTTTCCTTTCCGTCCCTTTTTAGACTCTCTAAAATTGAAAAAGGACCGAGTTATCATTATTGTTAAACTCGTTAAAATCAATAGCGACAAACTTGTCCAAATGGATGAGAACGAGTTTCACTATCGCTAGGCTCGTTAAAACATAGCAACAGGTTCGCCCGAAGGGCGAATTATAGAACAAGCATATGTTATCCTCCTCAAGCTTGATAAAAATAAGGAGGTACTCGTCAGCAATGACTGGGGAAAATTGGGAAGAAAACTTGAAGAAACTTTATTGGTAGTAAGTCGCTTTTGAACATGACACTTTCACTCCACGTCTGAGTCGGGTTGGGTTATTCTGTTCACCGGTCATATCACTATTGGTCCATCACACCATCCATATTTGGGGTTAATGCTACCAATCCATGTCAGTGTCACCAGTGTGTTCAAGAGAAGTCGCTCAGAGAATTCACCTGTGTCTCATCCGCTGCAATACATTCACGCTCCATTCTTTCATGACCACCACCTTGAACCCTGTATCATTAGACCATTTTCACCTCCAAAATCATTTGCTCCGTTCCATGTCGTAGATGTGGGATTCATTAAGTCGCTCCTACGATGGGTCACTTCTTGTCGACATCAGCTCATTATCCAAGAAGTCGACCTAGGAACAACCCCTTTTAGTACTTTGAAGTTTGCATGCGTCAATGGCAAGCTTCTCACTTTCGGTGACAGGTTTACATCAATGGCCTTTGACCAAGATATTTTGCGTGGTGTTCGATGCCAAGTCCCTTTTTCACACCACGCGAATTGTACTGCAGTACCTTGAGGGTCATTGTCATTATTGGTGATTCCTCTCGCGCCTGTTAACAGCTTACATCATTGGCTGGTAATCAGGCGATGTCTTTCCATGTTCGACTCCATAACATCTTTCACATGGATCGACTTGCACTCTGAGTGAATATTGAAGGAGCTTTTAAGACCCCGGATCTAGTTTCATCCATTCGGGATGCGATATATTCAGGAATATAAAGACATCAAATGTACATCATTGCCGAATAGATGATCATCCAAATCGAAGGATGATGACTCCGTCTGATTCATCAGTCTGCTACACAAACGGTTGTCTATCCTATGTACATGAAAATGAATTTATAAAGCTGAGCATGGGAATGCCCGCCTCAGCTAGATCATGAAAAATATTATGAAGCTAATGTGTTGTATTGTATCTTATTACAGGTCACCTTCCAGCTTGAAAAAACTTCGGATCCTCATGATAAAGCATTTCACCCGACATAAAAAGATTAATGACCTCATGCTTTAGGGGGCAACTGTTATAGACATTTTTGGGCACTGCAACCCCAATCATAAATGTCCATAATCAAAGGGCTCCTAAGTCCCTAAAAGTGTTGCTTCACACCCTAAAAGAACAAGGTTAGCTGATTGCATCATCTCCCAGAAGTTCTCCACAGAAAACTACTCAGAACTGGTCAAAACTAGACCATACAGAATGCCCAGTTCAGAGGGTGCGATGCATCTCACATGCTCAGTGTAAACGGTGCGATGCATACTGGAAAGCCCTTCTGTATGGTATGATGGGTGATAATGGACAAATGGGAGAGACAGTTTGCAAGGTGGAGGATCATGGAATCTTCCAGAAGCTTCTCCTCTTACACTTGCTTCTCTGAATTCACCAAGGGATGAGTAAGAGATCATCAATCTCCAAGTGGAATCAAGAACTATCAGGGAGAAGACACTAATCAAAATCCCAGAAGCTGACTCACCCCCCTACAATTATCTATATATGGATGCCTCATCACAGAGATCCAGGGGCTGGAATCTTGTATCTTTTAAGAAAGTGTTGTTGGTTTCCTGGTGCAACATCATAGTGTTGGGTGATCTAAGCTTTACATGAGGTGAAGAAGGGATTTCATGCTGGAGGATGATGCTGGGTAAGAAAAATTGGTTGTAATCCTCTTTGCTATTCTTGATATTAATAAAGCTATTCAAGTTTTCCTCCACATTCTTATATGTTTGATGATATATGCATTTGTGTGGTCAACACATATTTGGTCCTGTACAGCTTATGATTGTAGATCTCTGTTCTTTGATAGTATTATGATGCTTTGATTCCACAGGTGCTCTTTGAAGCTAGGTAGACGAAGAAGAAGCGGGAAAGATCTATCAAAAAGGAGAGGAACGAAGTAAGGAACCAAGTGCAAGACTAAGGTTGGTGTCCTTTGTGCCCCTCTTATCTACTTCTCATAAAGAAAAGCAAAAGTAGTTTTAGTTTGTTTGTTTCTAAGATAGCTACCAGTCTTAGCGGGACTAGCAGCTCCGAGTGGACACTAGATTTCCCGATAACACATACTAAAAGCATATTTGGTCCACGTGACACGCTAACAAGGCTGACACTAAAAGAAGGCAAGGCAAATAATCCTTGAGGGAGTTCAAGACCACATTTTCTCAAGTCTCCATGGAAAGGAAACTTTGTATGCTATGTGGAAAGCATTTACAAACTTGTATCAGAATAACAGTGATCAAAGGAAATTCACACTGAAGGAAAATCTTTGAAAAATAAAAATCGAGAAAGCTAAGACTATTCCAAATTACTTGACCAAGTTCACTCAATGTTGTGATGAACTTGGAAGTGTTGGAATCATGGTTGGTGAGGATGATATGGTGAGTATTGCTCTTTAAGGGCTCCCAAAGAGTTGGCATAGTTATCAGGACTCTATCAATGGTCAGGATAAGTTGTCAGTTTTGGAATGACTATGGTCGGATTTGATACAGAAGGAGATCAGGAGGAACACCATGGATGGCTCTTAATCAAAGAATGATGATGAAAAGAAATGCGCCTTAGTGATTAAGGAAAAGAAGGGGAAAGGGAAAGAGTCCCATTCCAAATTGGATTCTTATCAGGGAGGTAAGAAGAAAGAGATGATGAAAGCTAAGTGCTTTCATTGTTATGATTTGGGCCATTTTGATACAAATTGTCCACCCAAGAAGTGCTCAGGAGGAGCAGCGGCTGAGGCTTTGGCCTCTCAATTCGAATTGTACTTTTCCCTCATTTCATGCATGGTGTCATCAATAATGGGATGTGTATGGTACTTATAAAGTGGAGTTTCATTCCACATGATTGGTAACATAGAGATATTTAGTGACCTGGAGGAGAAATATTTTCAGATGCATATCGAGATGGGTGATGACGGGAAGTATAGTGTTACTAGATTGGGGATGATTAATTTTTTATAAGGAGTATGGGGCTCCACTCACCTTGAAGAATGTTATGTATGTGCCTAGGCTAAAGAAGAACTTAGTATCCATTTCCATGCTTGAGGATAGAGGCTATGATGTGATAATATTCAAAGGAAAGGTGTTAATTCAACACATAGCCATGGGTTAGGTAAAGAAGATGCGGATTCGGGTGAAGACAAGTTGGAGGTAGAGAAGTGTACTACTTAAATCGAAGATGTTGGTGAGTTGTGGCATAGGTGATTGGGCCACTTGCGTCATGGAGCTTTGAGGATCTTGCAACATATCTCTACCAATCTTCCCAAAGGTATGCTTCAGCAAGTTGATGCATGCAAGGGGTGTACTTTCGGAAAATACACCAAGTCTTCCTCTCACAACAAAGACAGTCAAGAAGAGGTTATTCTAGAGAGATTCCATTTAGATGTGTGTGCACCATTCGTGATAGCGTCCACGGCCAAACACATGTATTATGTTATATTTGTTGATGACTATGCTTGTAAATGTTGGATAATTTTCATGTAGAAAAAGGATCAAACTTTCACAAATTTTGTGATTTTAAATCATTAGTGGAGAAAGAGTCAGGAAAGATGGTTGAAGCTCTATGGAGCGATAAGGGTGGCCAATATGTCTCTAATGAGTTTACGAACTTCTGTGTAGCGGAAGGGATTAAACGGGAGTTGATGACACTCCATAGCACTCAATAGAATGGGGTGTATAAGAGGAAAACCATAAGCATAGTAGCAGCAGTGAGGGAAATGTGGCATGATCAGGGCATACCACTAGACTTGTGGGTTGAGACATGCAACACAATAGTTTATGTTCAGAACGTTGCCCACATCATATAATTGAGATGAAGACACCAGGGGAGGATTATTCTGGTGAGATGATAGATGTTGGTCATATCAATATTTTTGGATCATTGGTGTATTTCCATGTGACCAAAGATGCATGGTAGATGCTAGAGCCGACAACAGATTTGGGGATATTTGTGGGGTACACTAATACACCTCACAACTATCAGGTGCACTTGTCAACCAACAGGATGAAAGTGGTTTGCAGGGATGTTAGATTCGGTGAGGAGAAGGCCAGTGAGTATCCCTTGAGATGGATCTTGAGCTACATTTCGATGAGGAGATTTTAGCTCCTAAGGTTGAGGAGCCTCATATTGATGTGGAGAAACCACATGCAAAGAATTCGTGTGTGGCGACATCCTCTCAAGAAGAATCTTCTAGAGAGGGAATAAATTGCACTAGAGAGGGTGAGAGATTGTTGGATGATGCACAAGAGAATGTGTGAGCACTCACTTCTTAGCACAGGTAGAGGAGGTCACCTGAGATGTAAACTAGATAAATGGCTCTTATGGGTGAATGTGCTGTGATAGAGCCATCTTCCTTTAAGGAAGCAGTGTAGTAGCCATTTTCGGTTGATGCCATGGTGGAGGAGTATGACTCCATAGTTCGTAACAGTGTTTGGGATGTGGTCCCAAGACCAGAGGACAAGTATGTCGTGAGCTCCCATTAGCTTTACAAGGTAAAACAGGTCGCACATGGTAATGTAGAGAAGCATAAGCCTAGATTTGTAGTCCATGGTTTTTCACAGGTGGAGGGGATTAACTATGATGAGACCTTCGCTCCTCTTGCAAGGTACTCATCAATTATATCTATATTGGCACTATCAACACATATGGGTTGGAAGATACATCTAATGGATGTGAAAACAACCTTCCTTAATGGCATGACTGGGAAGAGGTGTACATAGAGCAACCTGAAGGTTTTGAAACCTATGACCATGAATCGCTTGTGTTCTGGCTCAAGAGAGTGTTGTATGGGCTGAAATAAGCACCCTTGTGCTTGTTAAACCATGATAGATAGCTACTTCACCGAGTTGGGCTTCACGAAGAGTGAAGTGAATGAGAACGTGTACCACATAGTGGTGGAAGGTAAGTTATTGATCATTGTACTTTATGTTGATAATCTGATACTGATAAGTGATGATCATCTGATCAAATCTTACATGGAGGACCTTGAAAGAGAGTTTGAGATGAAGGACATGGGGCTCATGCATTACTTTCTTGACATGGAGCTATGGTCGGGAGATGGTGAGTTGTTTGTGTCTCGGGGAAAGTATGCCAACGAGATACTTAGGAGATTCAACATGCAGAGAAACCAACCCATGGAGACTCCTCTAGTAGGTAGATGGAAGAAGGAGGATGCTACTTCAAGGGAAGTAGTGGAAAATACTATTTATAGGAAGATTGTGGGTTCACTCATGTACTTGGTGAAGACACAACCAGATATGTGCTATGTAGTTAACTAGCTTAATCAAGCGATGGTTAGGCCTACCAAGCTGTATTGGAAGGTGACAAAGCATGTGTTGAGATACCTTAGGGGAACTTATCTATATGGATTATGGTACAAAAAGACAGAGGGAGTGAGATTGGGTAGGGATTCCATTTGACAGGAAGAGCACATTAGTAGGGATCTTCGGTATTGGGTCAAGGGTAGTTTCTTGGTACAACAGGAAGCATAGATCAGTTGCACTCAGTTCGAAGGAGGCATAGTATATGATTGTGAGTCAGGCAACATGTGAGGCGACCTAGATGAGGAAGATCCTCGTTGGTTTATTTGGTCAGTAGATGGATCCAACTATTATTTGCTGCAATAATGAGAATTGTATCAAACTCTCTCAAAATCTAGTTTTTCATGATTGATCCCAGCATACTGATATTCGATATCATCATCTCATAGATTGTTTATTGAGGCTGATTATGTTGTTAGAGTACATTCCCACGAAGTAGAAAGATGTTGACATTTTTACAAAGTCATTATGAAGATGTAAATTCGAGTTTCATAGGGACAAGATCGGGGTAGCTGATAATCCCTTTCTTGTTGAGAGGGAGTGTTTAGAAATGCAAACAAGAAATTCCAATTTAACTTGTCATTGAAATAAAATGAGAATTAAAATCAAATTCTATTCTCATAACAACTTGTAAATAGTTAATTAAGTTTAATTAACCTAATTAGCCTAGGAATTTCGACTGGGAATTATTTCTGTAGTCATGTATATGTTCTCCCTAAGTTTTAGGGGCCCAATATGAGTTTAAATTGAGTTGGAAATTAGATGACTCAATTTACTAAGTTAAGCTCAATTAAATTAGTTCTAAATTGTTTTTGGAAGTAATAGAGGACTAATAGTCAGTTGGTGTGCTAATGCATCCACTAGTGCTACTCCAGTTAATTAAATATTTCCTCATGAGAAATTCATGCATGTTAGTTCAAAGAAAGACCTAGTTGAGACTAGAGTGTAGGGACAATGTAATATCAATTGTCTAATTTAGTGATTTGTATAGATCATGCATGAAAGCATGAAATGGACTTATTTTGGATTGCGCAATTTTGGAAGCACTGGAATCCCATTAATATGGGTTATTCAAGCATAGGAATTGTGCAAGGAAATAGGTGCTTGGAGAGCTACAAAAGTGTCTAAGGATTTAGCTTGAGATTTCTTGTGAGCTAAGAGAGTTGAGTATACTTATGCCGAATTGTTGTAGTGAGAAAAATATTTGTATCTTCACTCATATTTCTGATATATGCATTATAGATAGCGGGGTTTTGAGTAGTGGCTTTCCCCAGATACATCTTGTGTTATGTGCCATTGATTTATCTTCTCCTTGTTCTTATTATTTTCATCAATCTATTGTCTTCCACTCATTGAAAGTAGATATATATTCTTGTCCTTTCCTTTAGTGCATTGCATGAGCTTGTGAATCTACAGGATTTTCTACAGTTACAAGGTGATCCCCCTTTAGCTTCATCGTTTTCATGTGGCTTTCCCACTAGGTCAGGAAATGGACCTTTACTTTTAGTGGGTAAATGAAATTTTATGTTCCTCCTCTATGTCATTTTCACTAAAATAAACCTTCAACTATCACAACCATGATTTAATTTCCAAGATCACTATCTTTTTGATATGGCTTGCAATCAACCTTTTTTTCCACCATTATTAGGGACTATGAATGGTTCATGGAACTTGAATTGCATTGCTATTTTTTGGTTTCTATCTTAGATTCCCTCTTTGGTTCTTCTCGACCCCTTGGTTTTCCCCTCTAATCTGACATCTATGTTGGAACCTCTATCTTATGTAATTCCAAGCTTATTTGTGAGATTCTCCATGAGGGGGTTCATATTACAACTGACATTTGTAACTTGCTTTTCTTTCATTCTCAATCTCTCCTTTGTCAAATATTAGGGGTCATTAATAGATTCTTTGGCCACGACTGGCATTTTATGACATTTTTCTTAACTGATCTATATCCCCTCCAAATCCCCCAATATACCAAAATAAATTGGTATGATGTCAATATTATCCATAAATTGTCATTTATACTCCACTAGGTAGTTCATCACAATAGCTATGGTATTGTTTTACCAAAATATGAAAATCTGTATTGTTCGGTGTGAGGGTAAATTTTACTTCGACTTTCTATATTTAGTAAATTACTATTGCTAATTATGCATTCAATATGTCAAATTTATAAGATAGATAAAAATGGAAAAGCCACTCACAAATCCATAATAACACAAGATATGACCTAGGAAACCCTTTCAAGGGAAATTCTAGATAGAAGGTGAGAATTCTTTCATGTCTCTTTTTCTTAATGTAAATTCTACAATACAAAGGACTGAGACTTGTGGCCTATTGCCTACTAAAAAAAACAAACCCTCTTTGTTCTTCCCTCTCTCTATCCATTCTTAACTACTATGCTCTACTATAGAACAAAAGGCACTAGAATGAAATCCCCTTTCCTCCTAGTTGATTGGTTATAATGCAAGAAAATAACCAACTAGGGTTTACCTTTTACCATTTCAACCCTTAATATGAGTTGCAAACTGCTAATTCTAGTGTCTTTTCATCAATGCATATTTTTATCCCACTTTCCATGCGAAATGGGGTTGATGTGCTATCTTCTCGAATCATAGTGGATAAAAAAAGAGACTTAACTTTTGGGTCACATAACGAAGTCTTAATAAGGAAAAATTTATGGCATCTCATTGGACGTAGAGTGGAAGTCACATGTGATACTGGTTAGGAATAGCTAATGTCCAATTTCCAAAGCAAGTCATACCTTTCTAATTTATATTTTGTCTCTAAAGCATGATATTTTAGCCAAGGTAGAAGCTTCTTAATGTCTAAAATGTAGCTCAACTTTAATTATTGAAGAATATAGCAATATAAAGTTTTTACACAAATGTTCAAGTCATAGGAAATATTTGAACATGACATGGGAAATTAAGAATATGGTTGGTGTCTCAATTTCTTGGTTCAAGAACGAGCAGGAAAGAAGAATGTATTTTGCGATTTGTTTAAAGTTCCCCTAGGATTCCCAATTTATAATATTATGAAGGTGATTATCTCTTCCCCATGGTAGTTATAGAGTAAATGAATGATTTATTTTTGGGAGAGGTATTTGAGGAAAAATTCATGTTACCATTTCCTAAATGGAAGAAAGAAAATTCCCTAAACACAATGGTATTACAATTCAATTCTATTAGGGTTTATTCAATTGCATTAAATGCAATATTGTAAATATTAATAGAGAACCTCAAGAAGCTAGCAAAATCCATGTAGCTCTTAACACACCCATTTAGCCTTAATTCCGGAAAAATAAGGAGCCTTGTCATCAATGGTTTCAAAGTAATTCCACACCACAATGTTATTTACAAAATCATATCCAAATTGGTAGCAGGAATGATCAAGCCCCTAATAATGAATTTATATCTGAGGAATAGTTTGGATTTCTCTTCAGTAGAAAAAATCATGATGTTGTGGCATTTGCATAGGAAGAAATTAATTATATTAATCTTGATAAAGTCCCTTCCATGAACCTTAAGCTAGACCTTTTCAAGTCATATGATAAGGTCTTATGGGTTTATGTTCACCTTTCTCTCATTAAGATGGGAACATATATGTCCATGATAAACTAGATGATCGGTTTCATTTTCATTAAATCCATTGTAGTTACTATAAATAACTTTCCTTCAAAAAAAAATCACCCCTCTAGAGGTGTGAGGTAATTCGTCGCCTATCTCATATATTTTTTCTCCCAATTCCAATAGGGCTCAGTAAACTAAGAAGTGATGCGAAATATAGGGGGAATTTAAGGAGGTGAAAATTTCCTCTTATGAAATGATTTGTGCTATTTATTTGTTAATCAAATGCTTTTGTTTGGTATAGGCTCTATGTCAGAATTTTTAGTTTTAAGAAAATATTTGGTCTTTATTTCTCAGCATCTAGTATGGAAACTAATATTTTAAAATACTTACTACTTAATCATTTTCATTAGAAATATATTCCAACTGAGTTAGATTAAACTCTCATTCCCAGAGAAGAATTTGGATGACCGAATGAAATATATTGCGTTATTTTTGAAGGCTAATTCCTGCTCTTTTGAGGAACGGCTATCTCTATTTAAGAACTTAGAAGCTGGGATTTATATTGAGATAAATCAATGCCTTTCAAGAGGAGGAAATTTGGTTCATTTAAAAGAATTTATGGGAATTAACTTAGTATATTAGAATTCAATGTCAAAGGTCCCAAAAGAAAACCTTACAAAAATTTGGAAAGAAATATTTCATTTCCTTTGGTAAGGGTGCACAACATATGAGGGTATTCCTTTAGCAAAGGTGATTCCATATCACGTAACCAAAGGGATTTGGAGGTAAGGGCATAAAAACATGTATATGTTTAACTAGGTGACCATATCTGAAACTCTATGCAGACTCACATACATCCAATTATTGTGAGGGTATGTGATGGAATCAAAATACCATAGTGGTATCTTAGTTAAGGAATGGTTCCCCCTTCTATGGAAATTTCTCAAAAATAACTTGATAATCTAGAAATCATTTGTGGATGTTTTCTCTTTGATTGGTTATTGTATTCTTTAGTGTATAGGGAATGCTAGAAAGTTTAGGAATGTGGCGGACGGGTATATGGATGGAGATGAAAATTATAAGTTGTTTATGTATCTCCTTACTAGACTACACAATAAGGGTTTCTACAAAAGTTAGGACATCAAATACCCTCATCATGATTATATTGGTAGAGGAAGTTGGATTTTTACAATAGAATTAGAATTTGAGGGCCATATTGTTGATAAGTGGTCTTTCTATGTTGATAGATTTGTACCAAATTTTGTTAGACTAGAGGAATATAGGGAGAATCAAGTGTGGAAGTTTCATGCCTGATTAATGGAAAATTTCTTGTTTGGTGCTAACTCTGACCAGCAATTGGCTCACCTACGACAATGGTTCGAAGAGAGGGTGGGAATGCTCAAGTAGGTTTGGAATATGTATAGAAGAGGTGGAATAGAGATTGAATTTGTTTGTTACTTGCCTATTCCTTGTGAAAGTCTACAACTCTCTAGTCATTAAATCTAAACCTAAATTGGTATGGAATGCACCTAGTTTGGAGGAATTCATTAAGAGTCCACTTCTTTATCACACAATGAGTTTTTATGGCTCTCTTCTAATTCTATTCATCAACTTTATTTGTTAGGGATGTAATCTTTGTAATTTCCAAGATAAATCAATCTGAATGGTAGTTGTATTTGCATGACTAGGAAGTGGACCTGAGAACACAAATGCCAACATAAGTAGAAAAAATCATGAAATCCAATTATGACATATTTAGATTTTGAGATCCCTTGTCGATACTAAAATAGGGCCAGTAAGGTCATCATCCTAAATTTGGAGTTTGGGGTTATCATCCATATACACTCCTCACATTTCCATGATCTCTAATTTTCTCCTAGTTTTACCTCTAGTACGAAGGAAAATTTGTAGCATTACGACTCTTATGCACTATTTCTAAACATGTTGATTTAAAAAAATTGCAAATTCTTGTGGATTCCAAAGTTGTGATTGAATGATTTAAACGCAAGCTCAAAGTTTAGAATGTCCATTTCAAAACTTCTTAGGCAAAATTGAGGACTCTCTTTGAAGTCTTGAATGGACCTTTTTTTCTCTTATTTACGAGTTGAACTAAAGGCGGATGAACACTTTAAGGAAGCTTTGACTCTTCTAGATGATATGTTTCTTTCGATTAGTTTCTTGAATGTCAAATGGTTCAAGGATAGTCCTTTATGTTATAATTCTTGAGTTAATTTTTATTAGATCGTGGCAAGTTCTAAAATGAAGGGGGATATACTTGATACCTATTTAAGATTTATATAAGTTTTCTTAGTTTTTATGTAGGCTAATGTTTCTATATTTAAAATGGCCAATTTTCTATTCAACTGTTTAGGAAATCAAAGTAGAAAATTAGTTACCTTATGGAGATCCTAATATGTAAACCCTTTGCAAAAATTGTATATATATATATATATATATATATATATAATATATATATATATTGTGTGTTGTGTGTGTGTGTGTGTATTGTGAAGTATGTGGGCAAATAAGTATTATAATATATATTATAGTTATTTCTATTATTAATAACAATTATATAATTATGCTCATTAATATTAAAACTATAATACTTTTTCATATCTATATATATTAAAGGGGTGTGAAGCCCTAGGAAAATCCTACCTCTAACATAATTCACTAAGCCATATGTACATACATCAGACATTTTACAATTTGAGGAAATTATCATTAAACCTTCCAAAGCATCAAAAATATATTCCTTGACATCTATATCTACAAAGTTCTATATAACCTACATCCACAAGATTGAGGTCCATATAATGATGATATGAGCTGATGAAAATATAAGATGATGAAATTTCCGTGAACGAATATCACACTTTTTAATAAGAGAAGATACTAGACTATTTAAGCCAATGAAAATATAAGGTGATCAAATTGTCGGGCCATACTTTTTAATAAGTGAAGGTACCAATTCGGATCCTTTAAACTAGGAAATATTTTTTTAAATTCTCACATTCAATCATGTATAAATTTTTAAATACATCTCAATTATATCATTCAAAATATGATATAACACGGGTTGGCCCATCAAATATTTTAAAAGGAAATTGTTACAGATTCGTGACATTTCCACCATTATTGTCACACCCCTACACTGGTGATACTCTTCCAACCACACTATAGCGAGCTGTGGAACCACCAACCCTTTTATTTTCACCAATAATCATGGTAATAGACTACGCCTAACATTCAATAATTAGTTTATTCTTCTTTACCAAGTATTACGTTTTCCTTTATACACAATGAAACCATTAACATTCACCATAAACAGAATTAACACATAAATGCACAACAGTATAAAGGGAGGGGAACTCCCTATAATGAGTCTACCTGAATAATCAATATTTATATATAAGTTAAATCTTGATGAAACTCCAAATTTACACTTAGCCAAATTTTACATTCATCGGCAAACTTGGTTGCGTAACTCTTCGACACGCCTGAATGGTCACCGAACGACTCTTGCCCAACCTCTCATTTGCCTTAGTACGTTCACCTGAACACGTTTCATTCAACTCGTCCAACTTGTCGAGCGATTGCACCAAACACCTAACTAGTCAACTGATGGATCATGTCACCCGTTCAAGGTTTCACTCAGTTCACTACTCGACCAACTCGGGTCATTCGAGCAGACGCCCTGCTGCCCCCTCGAACTACTCCTTGAACGACGATTCAAACGGACGCACTGCCATTCCCTTGAACGACCTTGAACGATCCTGCTCGAATTCCCTCGAACGACCCTGCACGAACCTCTCGAACGACGCCCTCGCACGCCATATTCGGTTCGACCATCATGCAGGCACATTTTCACGTCCTGCTCCACCACAGAACTGTGCCTTAGCTCGCACTTTGACTTGACTTGCTTGTCCAAATTCGAATGTCCTCCCAACCAACTCGTCGCTGCCTATATGTATGGTGACCCACTCATCATTTGGTTGTTCGGCCAACCTGCCTCCACATCGCACAGCCATCAACCCATTCACTTGTTTGCATTTCAGCCCATCCATTGGCTCCCACGAGATTGACTTCCCGTGTGTTGGTTCTCCTGTTGGCTCGCCTACTCGTTGGGTCACCCGGGACCACCCACACGGTATAAACATACCTCCACCAAAACACATTGCATTTTTCACTGTCCACTTCGTGTGTCTCCCACCGCAGTGCAGATCATCCACTCGCCCGTGTGCCCAAACGCCCTGCAGCTGGTGGGCCTTACATTCTACGCCACTTGAAATCATTGTTGTCCTCGACAATCTCTCATCCCAGCAACCATCTTTCACCAAGATATCCATAACAATGCCATATAATCCACCGATATGTCATACTTCAGAAGGTCTCCTCAACCCATGATAATCAACCACCCTCGTCACAATCTCCACATGTTGCTCCCACCGTGGAAGGCGGGTCCCTCCATCTCAAGCTACATGCACACTGCAACATCTCATATCAACCTCATCATGTATCGTCATCGTGTGAGCTGCTGCCATGATACTCCAACACAATGCTAGCAAATCTATTCACACTGCTACCATGATACTCCAACACAATGCTAGCACATCTTTGCACACTACTTGAGCCCCATAATCTGAGCTAATTGGGTAGCTAGTCCAACTATCGCACTCAAACCATGAGAATGCACATCCTCATACCATCTTCAGTCATTTATCAAAACATCCTGTCACATCATCGACTCGATCAAGAATAAATCTCCATATAAGTAAGCCAAGCCCAGGTCCATGTAGTAGTCTCCATCTCATCTACAACGTGCTATCCATGATTTTTGGTATCAATGTGTTGCATGAAATCAACGACATCTATCGAAAATCATCATCCATATGCAAAACATCCATCTCCTCAAAGTGAAGAGATCCTCTCATCAAACCCGACTCTCAATGTGCCACATCTAGGTACATGAAGCAACCTCCATCATATTTGTAATGTGCCATCTCTCAATTCTACTATAGAAACAAGTATATACCTGTCTCATCTCCCATGTGTTGCCCATGATCATAGATCAATCAGCTCCCATGTATCAAAAGTGGTTAAGTCTGGGCTCAACCCATGCCCAAGTGTTGCCACCAAGGCATCATCATCACTACAACTCCATCACTCCAAAGTGTCTCATATTGATCCTCCACATCAAGTCACTCTTTCAAGCACACCCATACATGTACTCAATAGTAGACACCCGATCCTGCATCAAAGTGCCTATCTGCAGCTCCTCAATGCATAAAATCCTCTAAGTCCACCATATAGGAAGTCCCCAAAAGTCACAACCTCATGTCATCATGAGCTCCATGAATCATCTCCAACCAACATCCAGCAAGCATACATGTCTCAACCCAGAGGTCTCTGCAAGATGCCTCAGCTTTCCATGTAGTAGGAATGCTCCATAGTCTACTCACAAATCCAACCAAGTCCATGGCCTTGTTGTACAAGAGTGCACAACATCCCCACCGCTTATAAGTAAAACATACCCATGTCACATCAACAAATCTACCTGCATAACATCCCTGCCTTGGAACTCCTCATTGGATGCCCATTAGTGACACCTTTACAAGTGCTCCTCCATAATGTCCCTAAATAAGACTGCCATGTGCTATGTCTCCAACTCGATGTCCATGACTCAAGTTGCCCGTGCTCTCTAACTAGGTAGACCCATCATAGTAATCGGTCATCCTCATCCGAGCCTGCAAATCCGGTCTAATGAACTCAGTCACCCAACCATATCATCAGCATATGAGTCTCTTCCACCATAGCTCCCCCACTAAAGGTTCCACCAAGACTTCCTCTTGGTCCAGGCCATGAGAAGTCCACCCAAGTATCACCATACTCAAGTTTGTTCCCTCCTCCAATCTGTCCATGAGTCATGCCAGGCACTTAGCTAATTGTCCATGTGGCTATAGCATGACCCATTCCTCCGCGAGGATCATCATGTTCCTCACTTTTCATAGGCCTTTGTACCTCCTACCATGAGGTCACAAAAAACCCCAACAAGTCCTACAATAGTCAATGGTCCTTGCTTCTCCATACAAGGTCTCATCGTAGACATTTATAATAAGATCTTCCACTGCATCAGCAAACTGATTTTTCTCTTCCCTGCACACGGTTCATCTACCAAATGCTCGACTGAAACACAAGTATCAATAGTACTTACATCATCACAAGGCTCCTCCATGTGAGTATCCTCATCCACCCATGTGTGCAAACTGCACGATATTGGTCCAACTTGATCAATCTCAAGTTCATCCTCCATCGTTGTCATATCTTCAACATCCTCATATTGGCCCTTGAGTTCTTCATGTTCTTCTTTGATCTTCGTACAACCTTCCCAAATTTCATATTCTAGGCCTTCATCGAAGTCCATTCAGAGCTCCATCTATTCATTTGTTCCAATAGCTTGTATCGGAAAGCTTCACCTGTATTGTGGCTAGATTCACCTATCACAAACTAAGATTCACATGCCATCTCTGCCATCAGCTTCCTTCTTTGTGATCTAGTATAGACCATTCACCATTCACCTGAATCACCTTGATGCACAACCTGTCACCTGCAAAACTTGAACTCCCTGCTAAGTCTTCGACCTTCCTACGGAATCATTTCCTTGATTCAGTTCACTAGCTTTCATACCACCTCTCACAATAGTGTAGTGGGATCAGCTCTTCATCGTCAACCCAAACATCAGCTCTGATACCACCTGTCACAACCGTACACTGGTGATACTCTTCCAACCGCACTATAGCCAGGTGTTGCACCACCGACCCTTTTCTTTTCACCAACACTCACAGTCATGGACTATGCTTAACATTCGATACTTAGTTTTTTACCTTTACCAAGTATTATGTTTTCCTTTATATATAGTGAAACCATTAACATTCATCATAAATAACATTAACACATAAATACACAACAGTATAAAGGGAGGGGCAACTCCCTATAATGAGTCTGCCCAAATAATCAATATATATATATATATATCAGTTAAATCTTAAGGAAACCCCAAATTAACACAGCCAAATTTTACATTCACGGGCAAACTCGGTTGCCCAGCTCGTCTGCACGCCCGAACGGTCGCCGCACGACTCTTACGCAACTCCTTGTTTGCCTCTGCACATTCACCCAAACACGTTTCATTCAACTCGTCCAACTCACTGGGCACTTCCACTAAACGCCCAACTAGTCCACCGACAGGTCGTGTCACCCATTCAAGGTTTCACCCACTTCACTGCTCGACCAACTTGGGTCATTTGGGGGAACGCCCTGTCGCGCCCTCGAATGAATCCTTGACCAACCATTCGAACGGACGCACTGTCGCGCCCTCGAACGACCTCGAATGATCCTGCTCAAACACCCTCGAATGACCCTACACGAACCTCCCGAACGACGCCCTCGCATGCCATGTTTGGTTCGCCCATCGTGCGGGCAGATCCACATGTCCTACTCCACCGCAAAACTGTGCCTTAGCTCGCACTTTGACTCCACTTGCTCGTCTAAGTTCGAATGTCCTCCCAACCAACTCGTCGTTGCCTATATGTATGCTCGCCCGCTCATCGGTTGGCTGTTCGGTTGACCTGCCTCCACATCGCACAACCATCGGCCCATTCACTTGTCCACCCGTTGGCCCATCCATTGGCTCTCCCGGGACTGCCCACCCGTGTGTTGGTTCGCGTGTCGGCTTGCCCGCTCGTTGGGTCACCTAGGACCACCCACATGGTATAAATATACCTCCACCAAAACACATTGCATTTTTCACCATTCACTTCACGTGTCTCCCACCACACTGCAAATCGTCAACTCTCCTGCCTGCCCGAACACCCCGCAGCATGGTCCTTACAATTGTTGTCCCTTAGACGTCATGAGATTCTCTTGATTGAGAACTCATTGTAGTTCACGTCATGAGATTCTCTTAATTGAGAAGAAATTGTAATTCTGCACTACCCCAACATGTCATTTCTACATTCCAATTTCACAGTTATTAATAATATATGATTCTAGTTAAAGTGATTTTATAGGTATTAATATTTTATCGTTAAGCTTTAATTTATTTTCCTTTTATTAGCTAGCGATATTTTGCTAATGATAATCACTCCACTGTGTTGTGCATACTGTGATAACCATTCTTAACAAAATATAATTTTATAATAAAGCCAAATATATTTATTTTGTGATGTGTCATATCACTCCTTTTCCCCTTGGTATAAATATCATTTATACCAGATAAATCAGCTTAGGTTGATTTTTGAATTAAAAAGTCATTTATCTATTTAAATTTGGATAAACCATGTTTATGTTAATTATAAATTTCCTAATATTTAAATAAAGATATTATTTGTTAGATTGATTATGTTAGTGGCAAATTTCCTAATATGTAAATAAAGATATTATTGGGTAGATATTATTATTTAAATTCAAAAACCTATTTTATTATTATAAATAAAATTATTTTTATGTTAATGTAAATTTCCTAACATGTAAATCAAAATATCATGAAGTACGTTATTAATTATTTTAAATTCAAAAAAAATATTTATTATTATAAAATTAAAAATATTATTTTTGCTAATATTTAAAAAGAATAATAAATTTTTATTTTTAAATCAATATTTATTTGAAATTTATTTAATAAATGAAAATATAAATTATTCAATAAAAATAATATCAACTTAAAGGCTGAAGAAAGTATTTTAATGTTATAATGAAATTCAAGCTTCTCTAATCCATATCTGATTTGAAAACAATTTTGGAAGAAAACACATTGGTATATTTAGGGTAACATGTTTCGAACCAACTTGTGTACCGGTGTGGTTCATCATCACGATAACATGAAAAATCAGATCTAACTCTAAGATAAATAGGGAGTCAAGACCTTATATTAATTGTAAATTTCTCAATATGTAAATAGAGATGTTATTTGGCAAATTATTATTATTATTTAAATTTATAAAATTATTTTATTATCATAAAATTAAATCTTAAATATGAATCATTTTGGATTTCTAAATCAATGTTTATCTCGCACTCAATTAATAAATAAAAATAAAAATGAGACACATTATTAAATAAAAATTATATAAGCCTAAGGGTTAGTTTAATATATCCTATAAGCATCTAGCAAATGAGAAGTCACTAAGTCAATTTCCCTTACACTTTTTTGGGTTAGACTAGTAAAACAAAAAATAATATATATATATATATATATTATAATATATATATATAATCATAATCTTACTTTATTAGTGTCATTGTGAACGTGATGTAAATCAACTACTTTACTTCACTCAAATTTTCTAAAATATTCTCAAATATTCCCATATAAATTAAATAAAAAAGATGTGATTTTGGTTGCCTAATTAAAACATTAACTATGCCACTAACTAGTCGAAATCTCTCACCAATGACTTTCCCATGATGGAATCCCACAGAAAAAATTGATGTGAAATCTTGATTTGTGTCATTTAAACTAGTTTTTGGACATAGATTCCATACCTAAAAAACCCTTAAGGAACTTGGATTGTGCAAACGTTATCCATGAGACTTGTGATTTCAATAAATTCCTGCCAAATTTTAAAGAAATTAGACAAAAATAACCCACTTTCCAAAAAAATCACACTAAAAACAACTAGATTTTCCAATGGAATAAAGAAAAAAAATGTCATGATCCCATTTAGAAAGCAATGAAATACCATAATTACATCGTAAGGCGTTACTCTATGAAATGAACTTTCCTATGTGCTACGGTGTACTATTTTGCGCCATTGATTTCATATGTTAGACGACTGAGAAAATTCCCACTGTCCGATGATGAGAGGCAGTTCTAAGTTTGTTATCCTAACTACCCACAGTGGCGTGTATCCTAATTCCCCTTTCTTGGTAACAACTTTTCCTTCTTCTCCTACAGTGGATTATTTCTTAGTGATGTCATCGTTTATGTAGTGCTGCAATTCAAGGGGTGACCTTGTCGTGTGTTATTAGTTTGGCATTGTATGAATGAATATTTATCGAAGACGGTAAACTGTGGTGGACAACTCACTCGGTTGCTTAGAGACCTCAATCGCTGCTTTTGAACTACCTATTTTCGCTGGTTCGATTCTTGCCTGATCAGAGCTCAAATCTTCCATTCTAGTTCCAGTCCAAGCATTTCTGAGGTCACATTACAGTTCACCTAGGTCACGTAGCATTTCCATTCTCACCAAATCAGAGCTCTCAAATCATATCTCCCACGTCGAACCCCGCATTGCATGTTCTATTCTCACCAACTCAGAGCTCTCATATCAGATTGCAGTTATCTTGCTTTCAAAGTGGAATCATGTCCTTGTCAAAGAAACTATTTAAGTTTTTCAGTAACGAATATCATAAAATGGCAATCAAACATAAGACTTCAAGAACATGAACTTCAATAGGTAAGACTCGTGTGATTGTCTGCAACAAGGAAGAATCATGCTTTCTTGATTTTTTGCAACGGGGAGAATCACACTTTCTTGATTTTCTGCAACAGGTAAGACTGGCACTTTCTTGATTTTTCTGCAACATTAGACTCACACTTTCTTGATTTCCATATTTGATTCCCTTCTCTAATGCTTTTATTTTTTCTCTGAATTGAATGTGTTTATTTACAAGTTGTCCTCACCGGGGCAGATTAAGAATAGCGGGCCTAGGATTTAGGAACAGTCATGAGATAAATATGGTAGACTATTCAATGTTTTGTATTTCTCTCCATCTTTCATTTTTGCAAGGTGTATGCCATTTGGCATTTTTTATCCAAAGACACCGTGGGCGACTAGGGTGGATAAAGTGGATAATATGTGGAGATTCGAGAAATCATTCAAGTTGTTGTGCATAGTTTTTCTGCGTACTTGTATACATCCACTGAAACAAAGTTGATGAAATATAATGCTACAAACTATGGGGTTATTCAAAGCCTTCTTCCAACAAAAATTCACAACACCGTGTACTACAGAGTTGGGCAGCCATATTTTTGTGAGTAAACCCTATACCCATTCTTGTAGTCAATTTTGTTATCTATTGAATCCTTCCACCAATCAATTGATTGAATTCGAGGTACCCGAAAAATTTGTTGGTGCAACTATACCTGTTGCAACAATGGAGATTTGAATAACACATCGTGCTGAAAAGGTTTCAGGCCCCTGTTTTGGATAGTTGTATTTGTCTTATGGTTCAATTCTTTTTGACTCAATTCATATTTGAAAAATGTCTTTCCCTATTTGATTATATTTGAAAAAATCGTAGTTATCTTTTTTTCTTCCTATTTTTATATCATTAGATAAATTTTCGATCTTTTTATTTATTTGAGATCAGTCCAGTTTCAAAAACTAGTTGAGTTTCCTAATTAAAATATTTGTGTTAAAATACATTTTTTATGAAGAAATCAAGGATTCAATTCTCATAAATACTTAATGAATTTTATAAATACAGGCATTTCCAGCGGGATCTCCTTTGAGTTGGAAAGTTCCTGCTGGGAGAAGAGATGGAAGAATTCCATGTGCTCCAGAAACTCTGACGAATTTACCTCCCCCATTTTTCAATGTAGAATAACTTACATAGAGTTTCACATTGAAAGCTTTATCCCAAGAAGATATGGTCAGACTTCCTGGTAAATAAATGCATGCAATGTTATGTATTGGACCTTCAAACCAAGATATCTTGGGTATGCTCAGATACCGAAGGCCCAGTGCTGCATAGGGAGTGAACTCAACAACAAGAGGACCATGGCCATGGAGTATGTAACGCTGAACACCCTCGACAATATGTACTACGACAGTATCATAAAGACGGTATCATAAAGAATAAGGGTTTGTTGACCTCTGATGCAACGCTTCTTACAAATGAAAACACTAGGAATTTGGTGTTTGCAAACTCGGAAATGTATTATAATATGAAAGAAAAATATGTGATTTTTCATAATATTACATATTCATAAATTTTGTGAGATGAATAAAAAAAATCAATTGATCTATTATTTAAATTATGATATTAAACTATAGCTCTTTAAATTATAATATTAAGTTGTGGCTCTTTGCTAGTTTTAAAAATTAAATTTTAAATTGAAATATGGTTAAGTTTTCAAAATTTAAAGTTTAATTACATCATAATTTTAATTATATTTTTAATAAAATATTTAGACAATCCATGCATTATGTTTTTGCTTAGCAAATTTCAACACCTTAAAAATATCTTTAAACTTATTTTTAAAAAATAACTTAATTTTCGATTATATAGGATTACTTTTCATTAATAATTCTCTCTTTCTATAATGTATGTTTTTCCCAAAATAGGTCTTGTAATTAATGATTAGATTTTCTTGTTTCTAATGTAGATTTACTAGCAATATTAAGAAAACAATATTAAGAAAATGTTGAAATTTAAAATGAACCTCCTAAATGATATAATAAAATATGATGAGTTAGTCATTTTGTAGAGAAAGTATATTTACAACTCACTTTTGCACTACAATCCATGGAACTATGATTAAGTTAAATTGAAAAATGACCTAAAAATATAAATTAATAACATAAATATTATTGATGTGACTAAAAATAAATAATTTTAACATAAATAATAATAAAGTTTCCAAAAAAACAGTGATGGTTATATAACCATTAATGCCTTTGTAATTTGTACCTAAATAATTAGAAATAATTTCATAATTTATTATTTACTTAGTTAAAATCCAAACTTAGAATCATATAATAATATATAATCAAAATACTATAAAAAAATCTAATATATAAACATTATTTACCATAATTATGTGTATTTCACTATAATAATATGTTATATATTATAGTGTTATTTTGAGTAGTTTGGATTAATTATTGGAATACTCTTTATCTATATTCATAAAATGTTATATATTATAGTGTTATTTTGATTTTTTTTTTAGGAATTTGGATTAATGATTGGAATATTCTTCACCTAAATTCATTTTTTACAAATAACATGATAAATATTAATGTAATGAATTCTAGAAATACGATATACTATATATTACAACATAAAAAAAAAAATTAATATATAATATATGAGGTGCAAGTGATATCATATTATACATCACATATCACTTAAATCGTTTTTACTAACCCATTGATTCTCTCATTAACAAAAAACTCATAATATGAATTTATTTTATATTATTATAGTACTTTATTATTTTAATTTTCATTTTATTAAATTTATATATCATAGGTATAAGTATGTTTATTTTATCTAAAGTATTATTTATTATATTATATATATTATATTATATTAGCAATGCGTTTTTATCTACTACTTATAATGTGATAGATAAATATTTTTAACTCAACTAATGTCAATATATCTTTAGGTGATGACGTTATCTTATAGCATGTGAATAGATTTTGGATACAATTAACTTCTAATGTATGACTAGTTCTAGTAAAGTTGATTTTTATAGTGCATTTTTTGTTTTGAGGTCAATTTTAGATTTCAAAATTCCTCTAATGGTTATAATATTATTTTCTCATAAATCTAGATAAAACTTCACTTGATATTTCAAATATTTTATTCTTATTTGTCTAAAATAAAATTAAATTGAATGAGAGTGGAATAAGAATTAATCTAATAATTCTTGCAAGTCTTCTACACCTACTTTATGTTGAATGAGACTCTACCCTGAAACTGAGCTATACTTAGTTAATTTAGTTATATTTCCACTCATTTCTCCATTGTGGGATGTGAGCTATAGTTATTTAATTTAGTTATATTTCCACTCATTTCTCCATTCTAGTACTATGCCCCTTAGTTAATTTAGTTATATTTCCACTCATTTCTCCATTCTTCCTTCTTCTACTTCAAATCTTCTTCTAGGGCTAGTTTGGCTATTCAAATAGCCAGCCTCTAGCTACTCAAAAGATTGATCTGTAATTTTCCTACTCTTCTGTAATTTTCCTAATTTTCCTACTCTTCTGTAATTTTCCTACTCTTATAGAGATCTGAATTCACCACATTTAACTTCTACAATGCTCCTCCACCTAGGCAAGGACCTTTTCTATTCTTTTACTTGCATGTTCTTCGGCCTCTTCCTTCCACTACTTCAAATCTTCTTCTAGGGCTAGTTTGGCTATTCAGACAGCTTGATATGTAATTTTCCTACTCTTCTGTAATTTTCCTACTCTTCTCGAGATCTGAATTCATCGCATTTAACTTCTGCAATGCTCCTCCACCTAGGCAAGGACCTTTTCATTTCTTTTACTTGCATGTTCTTCAGCCTATTATTCTTTCTTGTATAGCAAATCATACCCTTCTTTTGTAATTGACACAAAATTGGCATTTGATTTCTTAGATGAAACTAATTTTCATTGTCCAGAAGAGGATCTTTGACAATATAAATTTCGATATTAGCACTTTCTGCATCTTCTTTTACTGAAACGATCTGAGCTTTAACTTCTTCAAGGGAACCTAATAATTTAGTTGCATTTTCTTTGGCTATGTTAACCTCAACTTTGATGCACTAAACAACCTCAACTCAATATCCTTGGCATTCGTCAATTCTTTCTTCAACAATTGAACCTCTTCATTAGCCTTACTTGCCATTGCAAATGCTTATTTGGCTTCAGATTCCCATTTTGTAACAATGGCTTCCTTTTCATCCTCAACCATTGAACGTGATGCATATGCCAAATCGAGAGACTCTTTCAGAAAACATATCTCTGCGTACAATTCCTTTATTTTTTTGGCATTGGCCTTTGAAGCATTGACTGTGTCCATGCCCTCTTTAGCTACGATGTCCTTACAATCCATCGCAATCGAGAGTTTTTCCCGACCCGTTGAAGCTCTTGATGTGCAGATTGCAAGGAAACTACATAAAAAGCATGTTGTCTCTACACAACTTCAAGTTCAGACTGTCGGCCTTGATCCCTCTTCTGAGCAGCCTTAAATGTGTCCTACTCAAGCTCATCAGTCAACAACTTCTCACTCTTACATTTCTTTAGTGCTCTCTTCCAAACTGTCAGCCTTGATCCCTCTTTTGAGGAGCCTCCTTGATCCCTCTTCTCAGAAGCCTCAAATGTGTCTTACTCAAGCTCATCGATCGACAACTTCTCACTCTTACATTTCTTTAGTGCTCTCTTCCGAACTACATGACATTCACTCAATCTCACATTGGCTTCATGTAATGCCCTCTTATAAAGAAGTTGATCAAAACTATTGCTTGGTTGAAGTTTATGAGATTTATATGCAATATTAATTCAATAATTAATAAAAAATTATAGTCTTAAACACCCTAAATCAACTTCAGTTTATACAATAGGTTGAGTTTATGAATTTATATGCAATATTAATTCAATAATTAATAAAAAAAATATAGTCTTACACACCCTAAATCAACTTTAGATTATATAATAGAATTTCATTTTTGCTACATCTCTCCATCTTATTTAGACGGTTTCTCAATTTATGCCACATCTCTCCATCTTATTTAGATTCTTTCTCAATGTATGCCACATGTTTCCATCTTATTTAGATGGTTTCTCAATTTATGCCACACCTCTCCATCTTATTTAGATTGTTTCTAGATTTATGCCTTATGGCATTTTCTTTGCAACATTTGGTGCAAATTCTAATATAATTTTTTTTTTTTTTAAAAGTATTACATCGTTGTTACCAACTTTAGCCTTAATACAAATTTAAGTGTAGCAGGGTTTCATAACTATGGAAATTGAAACATAGTGCAGTTTATTAAATTCTTGTTTTACCACTAAGCAATCTCCTACGGTCAATCCATTATCCGATTTATTTAATAGACGGTCACACCCATCTAGATGACACAACTCAGACCCATCTGCCATCAGTCATTCTGGAATTTAATTCTCTGCTTTGCCAACGGGTTGGCTTGGCAGTCTTGTCAGGACACCTTAGGATCCTTCATCGCATCAACAACAGATGCTGTGAGCTTTCAATTTGACGGTTGGGGGTTGTCGAGAAGGTTTTTACATTCCCTTTGTTGGGCTACACATCTCATTTTGATCCTACTGTCTTGGCGCTCGGCTCTGCCTCTCCTCTTGCAGGTTTCATAGCCTGTAGGTTTGTGCATTGCACACTTGGCTTGTCTCACAAGCGGCCAAGGGTTTCTTGTTCATGGGCTACGAGCGAACCATCCGATTACAGGTAAAAGTTTCTCCTTGGCTTCACTGCTGCTGTGTTGCATTTGTTTTTTTTTTTTCCAAGCTTGTTTATAGAAATTGTTTCTAATACACTTCCCTTTGCAGGCAAAAAAGTAATGGAGATGCAGTTCAACACAATGTTGAAGGAGGGGCAACTTGCTCCCCTGTCTCAAAAGTTCAATGAAATCTGAGTACCTTATTTGGCTTCTTGCCTGGTTTTTCTTCTTTTTGCTAAGCAAGGAAAGTTCCTCGACTTGAGTTGGGGTTATAGCTTTAGTCTTCCTGGAAGGGCTAGCTCTGGCTACTGTTCTGTTTAATAAGGCTCTTGCCCTGAATAAGTGCTCTTGGTTTTTCAATTGCCCAGTCGGGGTCTTTCTCTTAGTACATTTGAGAATTGCAGTTCAATCTCTCAAGTACGTTCAGAGTTATTTGAAGGCTACGACCTTGCAATAAGTTTTGTTGTGAATTGATTTGGTTCTACTCAGGACTTAGTCCATTATGCTATGTATTTAAAACAGAGGATTTTAAGGTTATTGTTTAAAGGTTGCTAACCCTTTTGGGCAGATGTGTTTATCTCAGTTGTATGACTGAGTTATCATTCTAATTTGGCTCTTTCCATGTCTAAATGTTATATGAGAGCTCCATTGGTTATGTTGACAGTAAATACATGGCTCCGTTTGGTTTATGTTTCTAGTGTTATTATTACTCCTGTTTTGCATAATATTTTTATTCAAAAATGTCTATTCTAAGTGCTTATTAACTCTTTCAAGTTAAATTTTCATTTTTGCTAGTTGCCATTGCCTATACTATCTCTACGTGGGATTATTTAATTTGGAGTGCATCTTTCCGCTAATTATATACAGTTGTATTTATTTGGTGTCTTAAACTTTGGTTTGTTTTTTTTAATAACTTATTGCAGAAAAATAAGATCCTCCGCCAGGGTCATGATTCTGGTAGTTACAAGAATCAGGAGTGAGCAAGATCTTTGCTTATAGTTAGCATTTAGGGTCTCGTATTCAGATAAGGGGTTCAATATGTAGAATGTTATCTTTCTTGTTCACTGCCTAAAGCAATGCCTCTCATTTGGCTTTAGGGTTATTACCTCACTCCTTTTCCTGTAGCTTGCTCCACATTTCCGAGTTCTGAGCTTGCCAACCATGGCTCTCAGATAGTATTCTGTATCACCACGTACTCCATTTTTATGTTTCTGAGTACACACAGGTTTGAATTATTCGAAGGTCTTTAAATCCTACAAGGTCTTATTTCGCAGATTACCCTTTAGTTAAATTTTATACTTGCTCTTACTTACTCCAAGTTCATAAGTTCGGTTTTGTATATGTTTTTATACAGAAGCCCCCCCCCCGTTGGGGTCACCTAGAGTTTTAACAAGCCTCGTCACTAACTATCACTACTGTTGAGGATGCTTGTCTGCTTGCACAAACCCTTTGTTAGAGTTAATGTCAGTTAGACAAAGCCAATCGGTTCTGCAGCAATAAGTCCTTCTTAACCGATTCTCTCACAGAACTAAGTCAGATGTGCTATTCAGTTAATTCTATAGCACTCCTACAGTATTGATTTGTCGGAAATAAGGCTTTCATCCCGTTTCCGCTCATAGCCCGTTATAATCCTACTGCTTTGAAATCTGTGATAAATTATAATTTATTAACCCTTATGATTCTTCTCACTATGCATTCTCTGATCATTCTAATTCTACTGATTATGAATTTCTGTGAGAAATTTTAATTCTACTTGTTATGAATTCTCTGATAAATTATAATTCATAAACTCTTGTAATCCTATTCGCAATGAGAATACAGATAATCTATAAATTAAGAATTCTATCATAAATTTTAATTATATTGATTATGAATTTTGTGATAAATTATAATTTATAAACTCTCGTAATCCTATTTACAATGAGAATACAGATAATCTATAAATTAAGAAATGGCTCTTGTTGCAATACTCAGATTTTAATCAAATACAACAGCTTCCATACAGGTATGGTTGTTGAAGGGCACTACTTACTTGTATTCATGTGGAGTAGATCCCAACGATCTCAGGCACCTTTACAACCTATGCATGTCATCCTTTCATCCATGAGATTCGTCTTCAAGATCAAATCTCCCGCCAAGCCTACTTGCAAGACCAGAGTCTTGAGCAAGACTGTCACACACTTGTGCTAATGCTATCTTGTCATCACGAGAATTAGCATCCTCTTTTCCTTTTCTTTTCCATTTGTCTCCATAGCATGGTTTTTTTCCTCCCCCCAACCCCTTTTCTTGGAGTGTTTTTCTGTTAGGGAAGATAGTTACGGTTTTTCCCTTTTTTTACTATCAACTGTCTTTTTCCAACTTCTTTATGAGAAGTTACAATCTGTTATTACTCAGTCATTCTCTAACTTCAGAAATTAACAATATTATTAACCAAAGAGAAAAATAACATTAACAATACTATCCAGTTTTTCTTTCAATGATAAATAAAAATATTTATAGCTTTTCTCGGCACATTACAGAAAAGACATGAGAACAACTATTGTTAACGTCACATGGCGTGATTCCACCAATTCTATTTTATATATGCCATATTCTTTCCTAATCAATCTCCACATGTCTGCTTTAATTGATCCAGGTCGTGGCATGTGGTTAAATCTAGCGATGTGTGTGTTTCCTAACACCTAAGGGTTTTGGTGTAACGGCAATCGTGACTCCAACAAGTGGTATCAGAGCCAGAGTTCTCGAGTTCGAAACACACTAGGCTCGCATTGGAGGGGAGATTGTTGGCTCCCCTTTAATGGCGGTGTAGAAGGTCAATGGTCCCTGTGTGTTTCGTGTCCACCTAGATATTTTAGTGTAACCTATAAGTTTTGATGTAACTGCAATCATCGCTCTAACACCACCATCCATTGCTTTATTTCTAAGTAATATATTTCAGTCCTTACATGATAAAATATAATAATGAATATGATATAGACTATTGCCGATATCCGATTCGTTGGTCAAATGTAGAGCTCAGAAATTTTTCGGTGGAGTTTTGATTCATAATTCGATTCATAATTCTCCACGTATTGGCAACCTATTGCGATCAATTTAGGTCAACACTCTAATAGGCAGATCATTTCTACTCGGTTTTTCTTTATTTATAAATAAGAGTGCAGACAATGTGGATTATGAAACTGTGAAAGTTAGTGCAAAGAGGAGAAGCTCCAGCCCTCACCCTGCATTGGCAATTTATAGAAAGTAAAGGGAAGGGTTGGGTGTTTGTGAGGGTTTTTATTTGATTATCAATGGGGAAACTAATTGAGAAGTCAATACCTTATGTAGCGATGATATATTTGCAGTTTGGATATGCGGGCATGAATATTATCTCGAAAGTCACGTTTAATAGAGCGATGAATCACTTTGTGCTTGTAGTATACCGGAATTCCGTCGCTACGGTTGTGCTTGCTCCTTTCGCCTTCTTCATTGAAAGGTAAGGGTATTCTATTAACATCTGCACTCAATATTCTACCACTTAATCAGCTCATCAGTTAACATGTTACAATTAATTGCAGGAAAGTGCGACCGAAACTCACTTTTCCCATATTCTGCCAGATTTTCGTATTGGGTTTGTTGGGGGTATGTACCATTTCATAATTCCAGGCCTTTCGCTTCTGTTTAAAGTATCATCTTCCATTCTATTTCTGATCGGTTAAATGAAAATTTTTAGCGAGTATTTTAATTTAAATATGGAGCATTCTTAATGCATCTCTGCAGGCCTGTAATCGACCAGAACTTCTACTTCATGGGTCTGAAATTAACATCTTCAACATATGTGTCTGCACTAAGTAATGTTCTTCCAGCTATGACTTTCGTGATGGCTCTTCTATTCAGGTAATCAAATCACAATGTTCACAATATGTCATAATATATATATATATATGTGTGGGGGGTTACAATATGTCATATTGTATAATATATATGTGTGTATATGTGTGCAAAATGTTAGTATGTAATATATGTGTGTGTGGGGTTACAACATGTCATACAATTTGTAGAATATGCCCATGTGTTCAAAGATGTCAGAGCCAAATATAAGATGATCTCACAGGATGATCTCACATGTCGCCTTCCAACATGTAAATGACCTAGTTGGAGATCATGTAAATACATTTTAAGGAGATAATTTTCTATTTTTTTCTGTTAGGTATTGTCAAAGTGTTAAACTTTTATATATATCTACTATATATATATATATATTATTATTTTTTAATATAAAATTACTTTCAAATTATTTAATATTTTGAAATTGTAATTTAAATCTAATATACAAATAGAAAATATTTTAAAAATAATATTACTATAGTATTTTTATTATTTCAAAATTTATAAAATAATATTATATTATTATTATTTTTTTATAAAATATTTATTTTTATTGTAATATATTTAAATTTAAATGTTTTGTTTTTTTAAGTTGTAGTTTCAAGTTTATATGCAATTACAATATCACATCTCCTTAAATTTTTTATTTTATAGTGGTTTAATTTCACTTAAAACCGTTGGTGAAATATTCCAAAACTTTTATACAAATAAAATAATTTTTTTTTTTCTATGCTAGTTTCTATACCAATCAAATTTCTCTTTTTCTTATATAGGTTTGTATTTTTGTTGGCTGACCTATATCATTATAATTATTATTTGTCATAAATGTTATATTTTTTCATGTCTAAATATACTCCAGTAGTTTAGAGGAATAATTCTTATCTTTTTCAATTGGAAAATATACATTAAACCTATAACAATATGTAAACTAATTTATTTTAAAATATATTCTATATACATATTAAATATTAATTTCAAAATATTCTTTTATACATTGTTAATTTTTATAATTAAAAACATAAAAAAATTAATTAACTCTTACTATATAAATCAGTCTAGACCTATCTTAGCACCAGATTTATCAAGCATCGAGAGGGATTACTCGAAGTGCAAACCTATTTTTTGACCGCAAAACTTGAGGTGTTTTGAGTGCAAAACTTGAGGAAATGTTTGCACCTCTCCGGGCTTTATAAATCTGGTGTTAAGATGGACCTAGGCTAGTTATGAACAGGACAATCATGGAGCGTGCAAGGTGCATGAGATTGCATGCATGATTGATTGTCTTTATAAATTTGGGCAGATGTTGTAGACACTACTGTTTATCTAATAAACAAAGGGCCTTCAAGTTCCTTGGATGGTGGTATTCCAGAGGAGGCTTGGATAGTTAAAAAAGTAAACTATTCATTTTCAAAGACTTTTGGTTGTGAAGCCTTTGTCCACATTAACAAAGAAAATAGAACAAAGCTTGAGGCAAAATCAAAGAAATGTACCTTTATTGGATATGATTTTGGTTATCGCTTATATGATTATGAAAATCACAAAATCATTAGGAGCAGAGATGTAATATTAAATGAAAGGGTCTTGTATAAGGATTAGTTGTAGGAAAAGAAACAGGAAAAAGAAAACAGAGAATAGACAGTGCTTGACGAGATCACAAAAAAAGTGATGGTGCCTGAAAATCATAATGATCAACAGCCAGAACAATAACCACAATAGCAACGAGCACTTCAAACACCTAAAAGTGGTGTTAGAAGATCTACTAGGATAATTAGACCCCTTGAACGATACTCTCCTTCATTATATTATGTATTGTTGACTGATTTTGGTGAACCAGAATGTTATGAAGCAGTGCAGGTAGAAACCAAGAAGAAGTGGGAGCAAGCAATGAAAGAAGAGATGGACTCCTAAGCACATAACCACACTTGGGACTTAGTCAGGTTGCTTGCAATTAAAACAACATTACATAATAAATGGGTTTATAGGCTGAAGGAAGAAGATGGAGCTAGAAAAAAGTACAAAGCTAGACTTGTGGTGAAGGGGTTTGCATAGAAGAAAGGTATTGATTTTGGTGAAATATTTTCTTGCGTTGTTAAAATGACTTCGATCAGAACTATTTTAAGTCCAGTAGCAGTTGAAGATTTGCATCTTCAGTAGTTAAATGTAAAGACAGTCTTTCTCCATGGGGATTTGCAGGAAGAGATATATATCTAACAACCACAAGGATATGAGGTAAAAGGGAAGGAGAAACTATTGTGCAGATTGAAGAAGAGGTTCTATGGCTTAAAACGGGCTCCAAGGCAGTGGTATCTAAAATTTGACAGGTTTATGTCTGAAAAAGGTTATACTAGGTGTCACTCTGATCATTGTGTTTATCTCAAAAGGCAAAATGATGGCAGTTATATTATATTGTTATTGCATGTAGATGACATGCTTGTTGTAGGTTCTAACATGTAGGAAATAAACGTGCTCAAAAGGAAATTGGCAAACTCATTTGAAATGAAGAATTTGGGTGCTGCAAAACAAATCCTTGGTATGAGAATAACTAGAGACATGAAGAATCCAAAATTAAGACTGTCCCAAAGTGAGTACATAAAAAAGGTGTTGAAAAGGTTTAATATGCAGAATGCAAAACCAGTTAGTATACCATTGGATAGCCATTTCAAATTAAGTAAGGAGGCGTGTCCCAAGGGTCAGGAAGAAATGGCTCATTTGTCTAAAGTTATATATGCATCAACAGTTGGAAGCAGTGGGAGTTGTAAGCAGGTACATGAATAATCTAGGAAAAGAACACTGGATGGCGGTGAAGTGGATTCTCAGGTATTTGAGAGGTACCACAAATCAAGCATTATGCTTTCGTGGTTCAAACATTTCTCTACGAGGATATGTTGATGCAGATATGGCAGGTGACAGAGATAACAGGAGGAGTGCTACAAGATATGTATTTAATATAGGTGGAACAATTGTCAGTTGGATTTCAAAAATCCAAAGTGTTGTTGCACTTTCAATAACAGAAGCAAAGGATGTTGCTACTACATAGGCTAGTAAAGAAATGATTTGGTTACAAAGGTTTCTGGATGAATTGGGCAAGAAGCAGGAGCTAGGAATGTTATACAGTGATAGCCATAGTGTTATGCATCTTGCAAAGAACTCTGCATTTTGTTCCAAGAATAAGAATATATAGCTCAAGTACCATTTCGTACGGTCAATGTTGGAAGATGGACAGTTGAAGTTGGAATAGATACACACTAGCCAGAATCCTGCAGATATGTTAACAAAAGTTGTAACCAGGGAGAAACTGAGAATCTTCTCAGTTTCAATTGGTCTTCAAGTATGATGAAGAAGATAAGAAACGACCAGGTCCAAAGAGGAGTCATTGTCTAGCAAATGAAGCAGAGATGGAGCTACTCTAATCAGTCTCCAAGTGGAAGATTGTTGGGTGTGGAGCCTAATTATCATCTATATTCAAAGGTCTCAGCTGGATGTATGCCCTAGGAAGATTGTACACCCCTCCACGTGGGGGGGGGGGGGTCGATCCGCCCCAGCTGGGGGATCTAGGGGCCAGCGGTCCCCTGGCAGAGGCTCAAGGGTAGTACCCTCGAAGCTAAAAACAGATGTAAAATTACCTTGTAAAAGTCTAGTAATTTCTAGTCAATCTAGGTCGTTCATTAGGCGGTTGATCTGACGGTAGAAGTTATATTTAATTTAAGGTCTTTTACCCTAGAAGGAAACTCATCACTAGATATGAGGGAATTGTATTGTGTCTATCATATCTATATTCTGAGTGAAGAAAAGAGAGGAGATTGAGAGCAAAGAGGGAGTTACCACAAATCTGCTGTAGGTTGTATCTCTTCAGTTTGCTGAATAACATAATAAAAGAAGGATTGGCTGTTTCTTCATGGACGTAGACCAAACTGGGTGAACCACGTATATCTGTGTCTATCTTGTTTTATGCATTTTCTGTGTTTATATTTCTACAATATTTTATGTGTTCCATTGCTCTGTAATATATATAATCTTCTAACATGCACATCTGACATGTCCCATCCTTTTTTGGAATAATGATTATGGGTGACCCACATGGTCATGTACTCGATTGAATGACACCTTGTTCTAGTAGATACTACAACTATTTCTTCACATCACTTACTTCTATTACAAATTACCTATACAACCCAATGTTTGGCAATAAGGAGTCTAGAAATAGCTAGATTTCATGTTCAACTTCCCTCTTAGGTGGCAACCGTTTATGCTCTAGGAACACATCCCTGTATTATCATACAAACTCTTTGAATTATTTTTTCTTAGTACACCCCTCTAGGGATGCCTTTCCTCTTAAGGACTCTTCTATAGAAAAAATTTCTCTTAAAAATAATAATACATACTTCTTGTTCAAAGTGATCAATTCCTTGGCTTGGTTGGCACTTACATAAGAAACTTTTGAATTGTCTTTCTGTGCATTGATGGTGAATGATTTTCCATCCTTAACAAGATGACAGTAGTTGGCTATTGGTATGAGTATTTCATCTTGCATGTACATGTAGACACTCACAAACACAAGTCCACATACGTCAAGCGTAACCACATCTACCTCTACATCATCAATAAAATCAAGAGTGATAAAAAATCTATTTTTTCATAGTTTAATTACATTCAATTCTACTCCTTATTTACCCATCCGAATAAATATGGGCTTGGCTAATTATCAGATTTAAACCAAAATTATTCGCCATCTCTTCTGTAATGAAATTTTCATGTGGTCCTGAGTTAAATACAACATCAATCTTGGTCTTTTCTTCCTCTTCCTGTTTTTAAAGGCCACTTAGATTCACATAATTGTGCACTGGCGTATAGACAATATTGTCATCCAGAACCAAGCTTCTTCCAACTTGGTTTCTTGTAAAGGTTGGACTTTGGGAAAGCTTGGAGCTTCATTGTATACACATTTCAGCAGTTTGGCTAAGGAATAGACCAAAGTTTGTAGCACCTTATGGGATTCATGTGGCATCTTGCTTTGGTATTGTGTTTCCTTCTGTAATTGTAAGTTTACATGTGTTTTATGTATGCCATCATCTCTTTTTGCTTCATCTTCACTAAATCAAACAAGATTAAACATACATTGATTTGTAGTGTTCTACCTAGGGTTTATTTAGTTATTTATGTTTTCAACTGTTTGAAGAGGATCCCTGAGATTTTCTTGCCCTCTTCAACTCCTCACATGTCTAAAGCTCTCCATTTGACTCAATTTGAAGTACCAAATCATTTTCCTACCTTGCCCCATGGAGATCGCTGCAAAACTGAGCCTCATTCCCCAGACCCAAATCTGCCTTTCCATTAGAGCCAACAAAACATCATCAAATTCAATCAAACTCTTCTCCACACATACCTAGCCTAAGATCAGTATTCACGTTAGTCATCTCAAGCCTCATTGATCATATTTTGTTGAGATTGAAAAGGAGAGAGCCTTCTCCTGACCTCGTAGGGCTAGCTACCAGGTTAAGCGTGGTTTGATGTTATCCATTTCTCAGCGTGAGGTAGATTTAGGCTCTAACATAGTGGTGACCATACTGGGGAAGAAAAGCTTATTTGTTTGTTAGTGTTCTTGCTTTATAAACTACAGATGGAGCCTAAAGTTATGTCAGGAAGCCTTCAAACTGCACATTTCTTTGCGAGTGCATAAGTAGATAAAAGTAGCTTCAGTTAATGTCTGGTCTAGTCTTAGAAGCTGAACATCTTACTTGCAAACTGCCTGAGTACATGTATCAAGTTAGATCTGATTTTTGATGGTGGACAACGATCAGACATAGAATGGCTGAAATCATTCACCTGGTGATTCCAAATCATTTTCAAGATCAAATCCAAGAGACTCGACTGGAGGATGAACTTGACCATCAGAAACGTGAAAGGACAATATGGAAAGATCAAGTATTCAAGTTGGAATTTCATCCAAGACATTTTGTTCTTTGTTCTAAATTATTTCTTTTCTTTTCCCGAGAATTTCAAGAATGCTTTACAAAGTATATTGTATTTGAGAAAAGATCCTCGCCCTGCATTTGATTCCTTCCCTTTCAAGATTATGAATACCAAAGATATGCATGCCTTTGAGCTTGATCAAGACTCTTTTTTGAATCTTGTGATGATCGTCTTCAAACTGATGAGCCTCAAGAGACCAAGACTGAGTCTACTCTTTCTATACATACCCCTATACCTTGTAAAATTCCAGATTGATACAAGCCTCTGATTTTACCTCCTATATCCCATGCTTTCCCTAAAAATCATTATCTATATCTACCAAGATTTGATGGTGAACGCGACAATATCACTGCTGACAGACATGTATTGAATTTTGAGTCTTTTCTTGATCTTTTTGAAGTTGAGGAAGAAGATGTCAGTATCAGGCAATTTGCTCTTTCTTTGCAAGGCAAAGTCAAGAGTTGGTTCAAAACCTTGCCTGATGTGAGCATCTCAGATTTCCAGCAGTTCGTCAAAGTTTTCCTTGAGAGGTGGGTGGTAAGACAAAACCCTTTCTTGATTATAGAAGAGTATAACCAGTTGAAAAGGTATCCAGGGGAGACAGTACAACAATTTTCTGCCAAATTTAACCAAATTTATTATTCGATGTCGGTTAATATAAGACCTCCTCTTGGATTCGCTCTCTTACACTACCTAGGTGCCTTTGATCCGCAAATGGAGTTTTAGCTGAGAGAAAGGAACCTTGCAACACTCAAAGAGATGCAAAACAGTGCAGTAGATGTAGAGGCTTATTTGCTGATTAGAAGGGAAAAGTTGAAGGAAGAAGAGATGAAAAACATAGATTCAGAGGAATTGACATCTCTAGAGGTAAAGCTTGACATTTTGGTAAGTGCAGTGGAAGAGATGATGAAGAAGATCACCACAAGGAATGAGTATGATGTTCAAGACCATGGCTCGCTGATTGAAGAAGAACAAGTGGCTGATCCAAAACATTTTCTTTCTTATCCCAGTTGTCATAGATCAGATAATGATTATTTTGTAGATGATCTTGGAGAAGAGAGATCTGTTGATATGACATGTATGCTTGATGATGTATTTTATACTGATGATTTGCATCAGTTTGATCACTATGATGACGATTATGTTCTCCAAGCAGAAGCTAATCTTGCAGACAAATCAACAACTAGTTTGTGGGAGGACGAAGTTCACTTACAGCAGCTCGAATACAGTGATCAACCGATACATATCAGCTATGGAAATGACGAGGAAAGTGCAGCAAATTTTGAAGTGAGTGAAGGATCTTTTCCTTTTTGTTTTGCTTCATTTCAGTTCATCAACGACAACTTCCATGTAATCAGAAATCAATTGTGGACAAGTTTTGATCTGGATCATCTTGAGCACAATGAAATCCTTGTTCAAGACTTGTCATATCTAGATTTGCAGCCGCTGAATGCCATTGATTGTCAAGTTGCAGATGAAGACTTGGAAGCTGGCACATACGATCAAATGATACAAGATGATTCCATACCATTTTGTTTTGAATCATTTCAGTTTCTGAAGGGAAAACTACATAGTATATCTTCAAATGAGTTTCCTGTAGGAAATCATGTAATCTCATCGGAACCAATAGAAAATGGGTTGCAGCAATCTTTTCAAGTTTTTCACGATCCAATAGTTGATCTGCTGGATGATGTCTATAGTGAAAGTCCTTCTCCTATCTATGAGCTTGACAAAAGTATTGATACAAACTTGATCCGGCAGTCGGTTTCTTTGTCATTTTTAGCAGGAGTCTCATCACAAAGCTCAGATCAAAGTTTGCATTCATGGTATGAAGAGAAAAGAAGTAATCCATTGGATGAGCTAAGTCCTAGTGTGCATGAACTTCAAGATCCTTATGCAATGTTTTTGGAGGCTGATAGAGAATCCATATCATTCAATGAATCTAATTCCAAGTTTTCATGGGAGTTGCCTTTCAGTTGTTCTCTCTTGTTGTTCAAAAGCAAGCACTTGTGGAGAACGCAAACAATAGCAAGAATGCTTACTTGATTGCATTGGTTGTTTCATTTCACTTGATCAGGTGATGAGTGAAACTGTTAGAGTAGGTTTTGATGAATAAGCTCTACTTTGAGCATCATTTCCAATTTGTTTGATGTGTTTAAGTATTGACTCAGTTTTTAGTTGAGTGAGAGTCAGTTTGTGTCATCAAGTCATCAGTTTTCAGTCATGCATTTTAGCTTGAGTTTTTTACTCCATTGCCCAATGGATAAGGCACTGGTCTGCTCTCCCAAAGATCTGTCGTTCTTGGCATCTCCAAGGAGCTACCATCCCTATTGGAGACAATTTTAGTGTCAGTCTTTGCAGCCTTCCTCCATTAATAAAACATGCTCTTACAAAGTGATTTTAAGGTGTCAAGGTCAAATTTTGTCATTTCAGTGAGTCTTCAAGTAAAAATTTGGTCACTAGGTATTAGGTCTAGGGTTTTCTTTCACTCCTTTCAAAGTTATCCAAATGTTAGTCCATGTTACCATTCAGCTCAGTGTACCACCATTAAGAGGGTTGTCATCATCATTTCTCTTGGATGCTCAAATTATTAGCAAAACTTATATCCTGATGTTCATACACCTTCCCCTATCCTTAATTTACCTTATTAAACACTTCCCATCACTGATATCCCTCAAATTCCTCATTTTCGCACAAACCCTAGTTTCTTGCTACAACTTGACAATTTTCTAGGATAGGCTTGTGTTTTGCACTTTTGGACCCCTTCCCCTCACTCAATCTTCAGAATTCCACATTTCCCTACTTCCTAACATCCCTCCCTACTTCCCAAAAGTTTCTTAAGAATTTAGAAGCCCCTTATCCCCTTCATTTCACTTCATTTCGACAAATCCCCTGTTCCACACATCAGGATAAGTTTTACTCCAATGATGTTTTTGATCAATAAAAGATGAATTTAGGAAACATGAGATAGGTTTTTGTCCAAACTATGCCAAGGAATAAAAACCTCCTTCACTTTTTACACAGGTGTCATGGTTTTAGACAAATGTCAAAAATACAGTTGCCTCAGAAGAATTGATGCACCTCTGAGGTGACCTTGGGAAACTCAATATTTCTCCTAGCTTGGTTGGCCTAATGACTTTCTTGATGATTCAAATGATAACAAGACACAAAGATCTTTCCAATGAGCTATCATGAGCTCACGTTGGGGTTTAGCAATACCTTCAAAAGTTGACTGCAACAACACTCTGCCTTTAGGGAGCCTCATTTTGCACATTTTGACCAGGCTTGGGAGATTTGACTTCTCATAGGGCAAATAAAATCCAAATTGAAAGATTCAAGTTGTATTGGAAAGTAGACTCAATAGTATTTCCAACAAGCTATCGTGCACCCAATTTGGAGATCGAGAAGGCTCTCAAAACGGGTCTGCAAAATGGCGCTACACACAGAATTGGCGCTCCGCACTTTCTCTTTGTCTTACCTGCGGTCCCACACCTTAGCACTTGACCGCACCTTCCATGTGTTAAAGATGCAGACCCTTGTAAAAGTTAAAAATGCGCTATGCATTGAGCCAGGGCGGTGTATTGGGGAGTGATTTGTTGTGTATTTTTATAACGGGCTCGACGCATTGAGGTAGCACGGCACACATGACTTCAAGGCCTGAAATCATTCAAATCTTCCTCCAAAACTCCCAAAATTGTAAATTCCTCATTACCCAAGTAAGTTCACACTCCAATATTCTCAATGCATGAGTTTGTATTAGTCTTCTTGGTGATTTCATAGGGAAATATTGAAGCCCTAGTTCCTTGCAGTTTGATGAAAAAACATTGCATAGGGTTTATAAATTGCACTTTTCTGCTGCTAAATCCCACTCCCATCATTCTCACTCACTCGTTCCCTCACTCCCTCACTTCATTTTCTCCCTCCCTTTTCGTTTATATTTACCCTTTCCATATTCCCTATATCCCTAAACTACCAACCCTAAATCCCTAATCCCACTATTCCAAACCCTAATTAGATATCCCTAATCCCCAAATGTTATTCCCTAAACCCTTTCATTCCCCAAAAGCCTACAGCTAGCATCAAATCCTCCCCTCATCAGTCCCACTCATCCATGGAGCTCAAAAACGTAAATAAAACTGGTAAGTTGCCAAGAGGAGGAAAACCAAATTGACAACACTTGAAAGGGAAATTCAAGCTGATTGTGAATCTTGGCTCGAGGTGACAAACACGCACTTGGAAAAGATGCTAGAGAAGGCTAACAAAGAGAAAATATGTTGAGGAACATCGCATACCACTACTTGGTGATAAACAAGGTGTGCCAAGCGAGAATCAAGATTTTGAAGGTGAGAATGCTTTCCTGTCTCTTTCTCTTAATGTAAATTCTGTAAATACAAAGGAGTGAGACTTGTGGCCTATTCCCTACTAAAAAACACAAACCCTCTTTGTTCTTCCCTCTCTCTATCCATTCTCAACTACTATGCTCTACAATAGAACAAAAGGCACTAGAATGAAATCCCCTTTCCTCCTAGTGGATTGGTTATAATGCAAGAAAATAACCAACTAGGGTTTACCTTTTACCATTTCAACTCTTAATATCGGTTGCAAACTGCTAATTCTAGTGTCTTTTCATCAATGCAGATTTTTATCCCGCTTTCCACGAGAAATGGTGCTGATGTGCTATCTTCTCGAATCATAGTGGATAAAAAAAGAGAGTTAACTTTTGGGTCACATAATGGAGCCTTAATATGGCAAATTTTACAGCATCTCATTGGACATAGAGTGGAAGTCACATGTGATTCTGGTTAGGAATAGCTAATGTCCACTTTCAAAAGCAAGTCATACCTTTCTAATTTATCTTTTGTCTCTAAAGCATGATATTTTAGCCAAGGTAGAAGCTTCTTAATGTCTGAAATGTAGGTCAACTTTGATTATTGAAGAATATAGTAATATAAAGTTTTTACACAATTTTTCAAGTCATAGGAAATACTTGAACATGATATGGGAAATTAATAATATGGATGGTGTCTCAGTTTCTTGGTTCAAGAACGAGCAGGAAAGAAGAATGTATTTTGCGAATTTTTTAAAGTTCCCCTAGGATTCCCAATTTCTAATATTATGAAGGTCATTATCTCTTCCCCGTGGTAGTTATAGTGTAAATGAATGATTTATTTTTGGGAGAGGTATTTGAGGAACAAATTCATGTTACCATTTCCTAAATGGAAAAAACAAAATTCCCTAAACAGTATGGTATTACAATTCAATTCTATTTGGGTTTATTCAATTGCATTAAATGCGATATTGTAAATATTAATAGAGAACCTCAAGAAGCTAGCAAAATCCATGTAGCTCTTAACACACCCATTTAGCCTTCATTCGAGAAATATAAGGAGCCTTGTCATCAATGGTTTCAAAGTAATTCCACACCACAATGTTATTTACAAAATCATATCCAAATTGGCAGCAGGAATGGTCAAGCCCCTAATAATGAATTTATATCTGAGGAATAGTTTGGCTTTCTCTTCAGTAGAAAAAATCATGATGTTGTGGCATTTGCATAGGAAGAAATGAATTATATTAATCTTGATAAAGTCCCTTCCATGAACCTTAAGCTAGACCTTTTCAAGTCATATGATAAGGTCTTATGGGTTTATGTTCACCTTTCTCTCATTAAGATGGGAACATATATTTTTTCTCCCAATGCTAGTAGGGCTGCGTAAACTAAAAAGTGATGCCAACTATAGGGGGAATTTAAGGAGGTGAAAATTTCCTCTTATGAAATGATTTTGTGCTATTTATTTGTTAATGAAATGCTTTTGTTTGGTATGGGCTCTATGTCAGAATTTTTTGTTTTAAGAAAATATTTGGTATTTATTTCTCAGCATCTAGTATGGAAATTAATATTGTAAAATACTTGCTACTTAATCATTTTCATTAGAAATATATTCCAGCTCAGTTAGATTAAACTCTCATTCCCTAAGAAGAATTTGGATGATAGAATAAAATATATTGGGTTCTTTTTGAAGCCTAATTCCTACTCTTTTGAGGAATGGATATCTCGATTTAAGAACTTAGAAGCTGGGATTTATATTGAGATAAATCAATGGCTTTCAAGAGGAGGGAATTTGGTTCATTTAAAAGAATTTATGGGAATTAACTTAGTATATTAGAATTCAATGTCAAAGGTCCCAAAAGAAAACCTTACAAAAATTTGGAAAGAAATATTTCATTTCCTTTGGTAAGGGTGCACAACATATGAGGGCATTCCTTTAGCAAAGGTGATTCCATATCACGTAACCAAAGGGATTTGGAGGTAAGGGCATAAAAGCATGTATATGTTTAACTAGGTGACCATATCCGAAACTCTATGCAGACTCACATATAATCAATTATTGTGAGGGTATGTGATGGAATAAAAATACCATAGTGGTATCTTAGTTAAGGAATGGTTCCCCCTTCGATGAAAATTTCTCAAAAATAACTTGATAATCTAGAAATCATTTGTGGATGTTTTCTCTTTGATTGGTTATTGTATTCTTTAGTGTATAGGGAATGCTATAAAGTTTAGGAATGTGGTGGATGAGTATATGGATGGAGATGAAAATTATAAGTTGTTTATGTATCTCCTTACTAGACTACACAATAAGGGTTTCTACAAAATTTAGGACATCAAATACCCTCATCATGATTATATTGGTAGAGGAAGTTGGATTTTTACAACAGAATTAGAATTTGATGGCCATCTTGTTGATGAGTGGTCTTTCTATGTCGATAGATTTGTACCAAATTTTGTTAGGCTAGAGGAATATAGGGAGAATCGAGTGTGGAAGGTTCATGTCTGATTAATGGAAAATTTCTTGTTTGGTGTAAACTCTGACCAGCAATTGGCTCACCTAGGACAATGGTTTGAAGAGAGGGTGGGAATGCCCAAGTAGGTGTGGAATATGTAGAGAAGAGGTTGAATAGAGATTGGATTTGTTTGTTACTTTCCTATTCCTTGTGAAAGTCTACAACTCTTTAGTCATTAAATCTAATCCTAAATTGGTATGGAATGCACCTAGTTTGGAGGAATTCATTAAGAGTTCATTTCTTTATCACACAATGAGTTTTTATGGCTCTCTTCTAATTGTATTCATCAACTTTATTTGTTAGGGATGTAATCTTCATGATTTCCAAGATAAATCAATCTGAATGGTAGTTGTATTTGCATGACTAGGAAGTTGACCTGAGAACACAAATGCCAACCTAAGTAGAAAAAAGCATGAAATCCAATTATGACATCTCTAGATTTTGAGATCCCTCGGGGATAGTAAAATAGGGCTAGTAAGGTCATCATCCTAATTTTGGAGTTTGGGGTTATCCTCCATATTCACTGCTCACATTTCTATGATCTCTAATTTTATCCTAGTGTTACCTCTAGTAAGAAGGAAAATTTGTAGCATTACAAATCTTATGCACTATGCTAAACATCTTGATTTAACAAAAATGCAAATTCTTGTGGATTCCAAAGTTGTGATTGAATGATTCAAACAAAAGCTCAAAGTTTAGAATGTTCATTTCAAAACTTCTTAGGCAAAATTGAGGACTCTCTTTGAAGTTTTGAATGGACCTTTTTTCCTCTTATTTACGAGTTGAACTAAAGGTGGAAGCTTTGACTCTTCTAGATGATATGTTTTTTTCGATGAGTTTCTTGAATGTCAAATGGTTCAAGGATAGTCCTTTATGTTATAACTCTGGAGTTAATTGTTATTAGATCGTGGGAAGTTCTAAAATGAAGGGGGATATACTTGATACCTATTTAAGATTTATATAAGTTTTCTTAGTTTTTATGTAGGCTGATGTTTCTATATTTAAAATGACCAATTTTCTATTCAATTATTTTGTAAATCAAAGTAGAAAATTAGTTTCATTATGGAGATCCTAATATGTAAACCCTTTGCAAAAATCGTATATATATGTGTGTGTGTGTGTGGGAGGGTATGTGAGCAAAATAAGATTATTAATATTTATATAGCTATTTCTATTATTAATAACAATTATATAATTATGCTCATTAATTTTAAAATTATATTACTTTTTTCATATCTATATATTAAAGGGGTGTGAAGCCCTAGGAAAAGCCCACCTCTAACTTAATTCACTAAGGCATATGTACACACATCAGACATTTTACAATTTGAGGAAATTATCATTAAACCTTCCAAAGATTCAAAAATATATTCCTTGACATCTATATATATAAAGTTCTATATAACCTATATCCACAAGATTGACGTCCATACAATGATGATATGAGCTGATGAAAATATAAGATGATGAAATTGCCGTGAATGAATATCACATTTTTTAATAAGTAAAGATACCAGACTATATAAGCCGATGAAAATATAAGGTGACCAAATTTCCCGGCCATACTTTTTAATAAGTGAAGGAATCAGTTCGCGTCCTTTTAACTAGGAAATAATTTTTTAAATTCTCACATCTAATCATCTATAAATTTTTAAATACATCTCAATTAAATCATTCAAAATATGATATGACATGGGTTGGCCCATCAAATATTTTAAAAGGAAATTGTTCCATATTCGTGACATTTCCACCATTTTTGTCACGCCCCTACATTGGTGATACTCTTCCAACTGCACTATAGCGAGCTATGGCACCACCGACCCTTTTATTTTCACCAATAATCACTGTCATAGACTACACCTAACATTCGATAATTAGTTTATTTCTTCTTTACCAAGTATTACGTTTTCCTTTATACATAGTGAAACCATTAACATTCACCATAAACAACATTAACACATAAATACACAATAGTATAAAGGGAGGGGCAACTCCCTATACTGAGTTTGCCTGAATAATCAATATATATATATAATTTAAATCTTGAGGAAACCCCAAATTTACACAGGCAAATTTTACATTCATCGGCAAACACGGTTTCGCAACTATTCGACATGCTCGAATGGTCGCCGAATGACTCTTTCCCAAATCTTCGTTTTCTTCTGCACGTTCCCCTGAACACGTTTCATTCAACTCGTCCAACTCGTCGAGCGCTTCAATGGTCCTTGTTTATCCATACAAGGTCTCATCGTAGACATCAATAGTAAGATCTTCCACTGCATCAGCAAACTAATTTTTCTCTTCCCTGCATACGGTTAATCTACCAAATGCTCGACTGAAACATAAGTATCAATAGTACTTACATCATCATGAGGCTCCTCCATGTGAGTATCCTCATCTAACCATGTCTGCAAACTGCACGATCTTGGTCCAACTTGATAAATCTCAAGTTGATCCTCCATCGTTGTCATATCTGCAACATCCTCGTATTGGCCCTTGAGTTCTTCATGTTCTTCTTTGATCTTTGTACAACCTTCCAAATCTTCATATTCTCGGCCTTCATCAAAGTCCATTCAGAAATCCATCTATTCATTTGTTCCAATAGCTTGTATCAGAAAGCTTCACCTGTATTGTGGCTAGATTCACCTGTCACAAACTGAGGTTCACCTGCCATCTCTGACATCAGCTTCTTTCTTTGTGATCTAGTATAGACCATTCACCATTCACCTTAATCACCTTGATATACCACCTGTCACCTGCAAAACTTGAACTCCCTGCCATGTCTTCGGCCTTCCTGCGGAATCAGCTCCTTGATTCAGTTCAGCAGCTCTCATACCACCTTTCACGATAGTGTAGTGGGATCAGCTCTTCATCATCAACCCGAACATTATCTCTGATACCACCTGTCACACTTGTACACTGGTGGTACTCTTCCAACCGCACTATAGCGAGGTGCAGCACCATCGTCCCTTTTCTTTTCACCAACACTCATGGTCATGGACTATGCCTAACATTCGATACTTAGTTTGTTTATCCTTTACCAAGTATTATGTTTTCCTTTATATACAATGAAACCATTAACATTCACCATAAACAACATTAACATATAAATTCACAACAGTGTAAAGGGAAGGGCAACTCCCTATAATGAGTCTGCCCAAATAATCAATATATATATATATAATATATATGATATATTATATATAAGTTAAATCTTGAGGAAACCCCAAATTAACACTTAGCCAAATTTTACATTCATCCGCAAACTTGGTTGCCCAGCTCGTCGACATGCCGGAACGGTCACCGCACGACTCTTGCGCAACTCCTCATTTTCCTCTACATGTTCACCCGAACATGTTTCGTTGAACTCATCCAACTCGTCGAGCACTTCCACTGAACGCCCAACTAGTCCATCGACGGGCCATGTCACCCGTTCAAGGTTTCACCCAGTTCACTGCTCAACCAACTCAGGTCATTCGGGAGAACACCTTGCCTTGCCCTCGAATGAATCCCTGACCAACCGTTCGAACGGACGCCCTATCGCGCCCTCGAATGACCTTGAATGATCCTTCCCGAACACCCTCGAACAACCCTACACGAACCTCCAGAACAATGCCCTCGCAGGCCATGTTTCGTTTGCCCGTCATGTGGGCAAATCCACACATCCTACTCCACTGCAAAATTGTGCCTTAGCTCGCACTTTGACTCCACTTGCTCGTCCAAGCTTGAATGTCCTCCCAACCAACTCGTCGTTGCCTATATGTATGCTCGTCCGCTCATCGTTTCACTGTTCAGCTCACCTGTGTCCACATCGCACAACGGTCGGCCCATTCACTTGTCCGCCTGTTGGCCCATCCATTGGCTCTCCCAGGACCGCCCACCTATGTGTTGGTTCACATGTCGACTTGCCCGCTCGTCAAGTCGCCTAGGACCACCCACATGGTATAAACATACCTTTGCCTAATGTACGATTCTACTTTAAGTGATTTTATAGTTATTAATATTTTATCGTTAAGGTTTAATTTATTTTCATTTTATTAGCTAGTGATATTTAGCTAATGATAATGACTGGACTATGTTGCGCATATTGTGATAACCATTCTTAACAAAACATAATTTTATAATAAAGCCAAATAAATTTATTCTGGGATGTGTTTTCTCCTTGGTATAAATATCATTTATCTGAAAGTAAATCCGGATAAATCAGCTTAGGTTGATTTTTGAATTAGAAAGTCATTTATCTATTTAAATTTGGACAAACTATGTTTATCTTAATTGTAAATTTCCTAATAGGTAAATAACGATATTACTTGGTAAATTGATTATGTTAATCGAAAATTTCCTAATATGTAAATAAAGATATTATTTGGTAGAATATTATTATTTAAATTCAAAAACCTATTTTATATATTATAAATTAAAATTATTTTTAAATGTTAATATGTAATTCCTAACCTGTAAATCAAGATACATTAGGTACGTTTTTATTATTAAATTCAAAAAAAATATTTATTATTATAAACTTATAAAATATTACTAATTTTTATCTAAAATTTTAAATATAATCATTTTTTTTATTTTTAAATCAAATATTTATATTTGAAATATTTATTTAATAAATTGAATATATATTATTAAATAAAAATAATATAAACTTAAAGGTTGAATAAAGTATTTTTATGTTATAATCAAATTCAATCTTCTTTGATCCATATCTGATTTGGAAACAATTTTGGAAGAAAACACATTGGTATATTTAGGGTAACGTGTTTCGAACCAACTTGTGTACCGGTGTGGTTCATCATCAGGACAACATGAAAAATCAGATCTAACCCTAAGATAAATAGGGAATCAAGACCTTATATTAATTGTAAATTTCACAATATGTAAATAGAGATGTTATTTGGTAAATTATTATTATTATTTTTATTATTTAAATTCAGAAAATTATTTTATTATCATAAAATTAAATTTTAAATATGAATCATTTTGGATTTCTAAATCAATGTTTATCTAGCATTCAATTAATAAATAAAAATAAAAATGAGACAAATTATTAAATCAGAATTATCTAAGCCTAAGGGTTAGCTCAATATATCCTATAAGCATCTAGCTAATGAGAAGTCACTAAGTCAATTTCCCTTACACTTTTTGGGTTAGACTAGTAAAACAAAAATACGATATCGATATAACCAATAAAAGTAAGATTATATATATATATGAACTATAAATATATATATTAATAGTATCTACTTATTAGTGTCATTGTGAACATGATGTAAATCAACTACTCTACTACACTCAAATTTTCTAAAATATTCTAAAATATTCACATATAAATTAAATAAAAAAGATGTGATTTTGGTTGCCCGATTAAAACATTAACTATGCCACCAACTGGTCGAAATCTCTCACCAATGAATTTCCCATGATGGAATCCGACATAAAAGATTGATCTGAAATCTTGATTTTTGTCATTTAAACCGGTTTTTGGACATAGATTCCATAC
>APFE030102625.1:128209-184662 GCA_000404065.3 Pinus taeda | reverse complement strand
TTCTGAAGAGCTGAGGTTTGAGACTTGCTTAGGAAGCTGGTATAGGTGGTGATAGACCTACACCGACTGCAAATAATCAAGGTGACGATATTTTTGTGTAACAGTCATATACATTGGACTGGGATTTTCGCTATTTTTAGGGCTAATTCCTACATATATTTACTGCTTTAAATTGTAGAATTTTGTCTCTATTATAACATCTCTCAATGCATGGGCCATGTAATGTGAATGAAATCTCCTAGGGGTAATTCCATCAATGAATTGACCGTGATAAGCCATTTCCTTTGCACATCGAAGTATAAAAGTTGCAAGATTGCTTCTCTTTGACCTAGAAAGCTAGTGAAGTAGCCTTGAGGCCTCCTTGACCAAGAACTAAAGGCCCTCACTCATATTCATCACAGAATCCATTCTCCTGAGACTAAGGCACTGATTTACCAAGAGGTTGTCACCTAAAATTACGTCTTTTTCACCTTTTCTCAAGTCTAGCCAAGTTGGGTCACCTAGGGCATCATTTTCCTGACAAACTATCCCTCCAAAAAGTTTGACCTCCTAGGGTCTCCTACATTGGTGTCTCCCTAAGGCCTCCTCCAATTTTGAAGCCACTACAATAGTGCAGTTGGGAGAAAAGCCAAGCCCCATCTATGAGATCAAACTTTTCCCTAACATCCCCAAGGCTATTAACTTATAATATCAATTCAACACCTTCAAGTGAGAATTCTTTCTTTGATTATTTTGGGTCTTTTTCCAATTGAACTTAATCTTGTTGCTTAAGCTGCTTAGCCGGGTCACTTTGTTGTTTAGCACCGAATTTTCCAAGCGGAGAACTCACCCTTTCTTCGAAGGACTTCGAGTGTCGCCCTAGGGAGACCAAATCGTACCAATTTGGAGAAGAGTTGGAGGTATTTAGAGCAAAACACTCAACCACTCACTTAGCTAGTGTGTATTCCAAGAGGATGCAGAAGAGGATACACTTGGGTTATTTCGGTGGTCTTCCAGGTAGCAATTGCCAGGAGAATTTTGGAATAGGAGCTTCAGTGGGATATCATCCTTTTGGAGGAGTTTGGGAGTAGGAGATTGTTGCTGAAGGAAGCACGATTTGGCATCCAAGGCCAGCGCAATAGCTACTCATTGGGCACATGTGGGAATTTGTGGGACGAGTTTTGGAGTTGGTTTTTTCTGGGAGAAATAAGGAAAACCTAGGGGCAGTATAACTCAGCGTTTTGGGAGTGATTGGAGGGCTTTTCTAGGAGTTTGCAAGCATGACGTATTTCCCAGTTGTTGGAGGACATGTTATTTGGGGCCAAATTTCAGGGGTCAGATCCAGACCAAACCCTTTCTGGGTTTTGGTGGGTTATTTGTGAGGAGCTCAAGGTTAATTTTATAGAATTTTCTGAGCACTGGAAGTGGGGTTTTCAGCAGTTTCATTCCAGCAAACAATGTAGTTTTCTCAATGTTCCACCAAGTTTTTGGGACATGGGGACGAAGGAGCAGGGATACACAGGAGCAGCCTATGCAAAATCTCCCCACCATTTTTTAGGAAACGTGGGGAGACGTCAAGGTCTTAAAAACTTATAAATATAAATATATGATATATCATTGAAATTTTATAATGTAACTGTCTTTATCATTATATAATATATAACACTTACATCATGAAAGATAAATGTTAAATCGATGAATCATATAACTAAAACAAATTTAAAACAAAAAGCATGATATCATATAATCACACATCATAAATGTAAGTTTTAACTGTACAGTGTAACTACTAACAATGTACAATGAAAATAAATGTTTAAAGTTTTAAACCATATTGAAGTCCCAACTATGCATACTGAATATTGAAGTAAAATTCATGTCTGATACATCAAGAGTCAATTTTTTATAGAGTCAAGAGTCATGATGAAGATAGGCTCATGAAGCTTTTTGCCTTATCACTTGAGGGACAAGCAAGAGATTGGTACCGTGGCCTTCCCCCTACATGCATAAAGGACTCTGATGAATTTGAAGACCTATTCATGAAAAGGTGGTCTAGCAATGCCCAAGGGACCTTCAACATTGAAAAATTCTACCAAATAACCAAGGGAAGAGAAGACATGCGAGAGTTCATTCAAAAGTTTGATAAGGTAGTCAATGATATACCTGATCATTTGAAGCCATCTGAAGCTAACATCCTTGATAAATTCATAAAGGCATTGGGTGGCCACCTCACATGTGTTGAGGGATAATAAACCTTCCACTTTAGCCGAGGCTAAAGAAATGGCAATGGAAGTTCAAGAAAACATACGAATCTCAAAGGTTGATATCAACGATCACCCTAGAGCTAAATTTAAAGTCAAGAAGGAGAAGTCCAAAGATTAACATGAGGAAACTCTCCTTGCCATTCTGAAAAGGATGGAAAATTTCACTGAAGAAGCCAATGCACGTGAAAGGGTTATCATGAACACAATCATCGCCTTCGAAAGGGCCCAAAAATTGGGTTATATCCCTAAAGGAAATCCTTTTCCCAAAAAGAAAAGTGAAGAAGATAGGACAAGCTCTTCTCAAATCCCAAACACTTTGGCTCCAACTAATGTCATTAAGTTAGGCTCTTCATTTGAGGATGAGGAAAGTGAGGGTGAACAAACTGATAAGCAAGCCAATCTTGTGGAATCTGATGTCTTCAACATTTTTCTAGGGGGATCATACACACATCCTCCCATTAGTGATGTCACCCTTAAGGAAGAAAAGAAAGAATCCATTCTTAACTCTGATAGCCAAGGACGATTCAAAGTGGTCCAATATTCCTGAAAGGAAAAGGGTAAAGGCCCCTCACCTCCTAAGGAATCATCTAAGGAAGATTGTTAAAATTGGCAACTAGGGCCAAACTCCATGTGGGTCACCTTATTTATGGCCACTGATATTTTTCTTGGATTCCTCTCATCAAGAGGTGTAGGATTGATCTAACGATCATCTGATTCTGACATGTATTCATGAAGATATGAATTTATTTGTATTCCTTGACAATTTATCAAGGTCGACTAGCAAGCAAATCACTGTTTCACACCCCCAGTTTATCCTCAACGTGGCATATAAAAGGAGGAGACCTTCTGACATTATTTCCATCATCTCATCATCTCATTCTTCTCTCTCCTAGTCTGATTAGGTATGCGTAGGAGGAGCAGGTCACTCACACGTGGGAAGAAGGGAGGACGCAGGTCTGATCTAGGGCAACGTTGACTTGAGTTGACCATGAAGCAGCAAGGTTGTACTTTGACTATGTTGACCAGCGAGGAGGTATCTTTGACTGCGGATTAGTGTGGGTAGTCTCTTCCAAGCAAGTCATAGTCTGGACAGCAAGCATTGACCTGTTTTGACCATCCATTTGACCAGCATTCACTGTTGAGGGTTGATCGCAGAGATTCTCATGTGTTGACTATTGTTTGACCATCATTCTTGGACTATTTTGGGTTGCCTATCATTGTTGTTGGAGGCTGAGTTGACTAAGGTTGACTTGAGGTCATTTCTGACCTGTTTAACCAGCTTTGACTTTGCTGGTTAGGGTTTTATTACTGTTGTCATAAAATCACAGATTTGTGTAATTATACTCTCTCTCTCTCTATTGAATTATTGAAGAATATAAGAAGAATTGATCAAGGGTTTCCCCTCATTGGGGTTTGTCCTTGGTTGGTGCGATATCTTGTGTCTCTTGTCTTGGCTTGTCTTCTACTGGTTACATTTATGTTCTATCTGCATTTTACTATCATGTTGATGTGATTGCAATTCTGGAAATTGATATTGGGCTAATAAGAAAATTTGAAGTAAATTGCTCTTAAGCATAGAACATACCATAATTTAACAAAGATGCATCACCTAAGCAAGCCCCTCTTAAAGAATCCATCCCCAAAATTCCTCCCAAGAAGGATCCCCCAACAAAAGCCAATCCAAATAAAAATCCTCCTAGGCAAGAATACATCAAGAAGAAGGAAAATGGGAAGGAAATTAAACTCGACATCAACATAGGGATTTTGTAGGAAAGATTACTATACCTATTCCCCTAAAGGAGATTTCTTATCTTACGGAGCAACAACAACAACTTAAGAAGTCACTAGGGATTCAAGAAGAACTACTTGAATAATTGCAAAACATTCATATTCCATACTAAAACCATGGGCACACACCTTTCTTGCTTACTTTGGCTGTCAATGACCTCTTCTTACACAATTGTATGTTAGACTCAGGTGCTTCCGCTAATAGCATGCCCTTGATTGTTATGAAGCAATTGGATCTCAGCATCACTCGACCATATAAAAGGGTGTATGGTTTTAATTCCAAACATGTGGAAGTGGAAGGTATCATCAAAGACCTTAAGGCTTCTTTAGCTAGGAATCTCAATATATCCCTTCTCATGGATGTTATTGTTATTGACATTCCTGACGTGTGGGGGATGTTGTTATCCCAGAAGTGGGGGGCGTGTTTAAATGGACCTATCATACGCAACCATCTCACAATCTGATGGCAACCCTTTTATCCTTTATAGGGAACCTACTTACTTACCACATGTAATCAAGCCTGGACCATACTATGAGACATCCAAGATCGAGAAAGCTTCCCATATTCTCCGTACCCAGGAAATCAAAATCCTCAAGCGGTAAATTTCTCAAACAAGCAAAAGGTGGAAGCCTACGAAAGAATATAAGGTTTGGGATTTAGTCTTGGTTGATAAAGATCCCATATCTGTCAAGATTCATGGAAGGGTTGGAGATGACTAGTACTACATTGTTAAACTTAATGACGAACTTTGGCCTGAACCGATCAAATTAAGTCGTATCACCTCCTTCCTTGAGACTTGACATTGTTTCATATGCATAGTAGAGTAGGATGGGTTGCATGTTGATTTCTACATTAGAAATAACATCATATGATATTTCTCATGATAGATAGATGCATATTTGCATATTTTATTTTTTGTTGATTTTATGGCCTAACATAGAGCATGTGCGATCATGAGACATCGTGAAAGCATGGTTTTTTTTTTTTTTTTTTTTTTTTTTTTTGGGCAAAGAATAAACTAATTATATTAAAGAAATTGAAAAAATATTTACAAGAGGTTTTAACCTCTGAGAGTGAGTGAGCAACTCTCTTTCAAAACTGTTCATAAAAAATCCTGTTCCGCTGATTGTAAGGAACATGAGACAGAAATCTATCAGCAGTAATACACTTCAAAGCAAAGGATTAAGGCATTACAGGCTTGGAATTCTACAAATAAGCAATACATTGTCAAAAATGCAGAGTGCATGTGCTTGCTTGTCTGGAAATGTCGCCAGCCTCGGTACGCTGCGCCATGGTTGCCGAACAGATGTAGCCGATCATAAACAGAACAGAACAGGATATAAACAAAACAGAACATATATATTACCCCCAGACCAGGAGCCGCAGACCTCACCCACAGAACAGCGATGACTACTTGAGATTTTTGGAACATTGCTCAGCTTCCTTGTCCGGATCTCGTTCCCAGGTAACCTCCATTCCTTCCGGGATATCCTCAGGTCTTAGAATTCCTGGCGACAGCTTGAGGTAAAGGATATTGGCAAAGGAGTTGTCAGGCTCCTTATCCAAGGCTTGCTTCTGGGGAGAAGCCTTCCTGGTGACATCCATTGCTTGAGGAACCTCCGTAGATTGCTGAGCAATGTTCATGGTGTCGTTGTCCTTCATGCTTCCAATCTCCTTTAGGACCTCTTCCTGCTCCTCAGAATGTGCAAAGGTGCTGTCTTCTTCAAGCCTGCTTTGAGAAGAAGGAATGTAAGAGCTATCTTCCATTCCCCTCCTCTGTGAAGAGTTGTCCGAGCTAGGCGTCTGTTCCTCTGTTTCCTCCTTCCCGCTTCCTTCCTCCTCCTCTTCTTCAGAGAAAATAACTGTAACAAGCGCTGAGACAATGGGCTTGTTGGTCCTGTGTCTGAATTTGAATTTCGCCGACTGCACAGTATTGCTTATGGCGTATCCGGAGTCTTCTGACTCAATTGAAGTGGGCGAAGCACAAGCAAGGGGAGAAATACGTCGTGGGCTTTGATTGCCCCTGCCTCCAGAGCTTCCACTCTGCCCATAATTGCGACCACGGTGAGAAGTAGTGCGTAGACGAGGAGCCATGGGATGCGTGTGATGCTCTGTCGCCACCTGAAGATTAAACAAAACCGCAATTGCTTCTCTGTTCACCTCGGAAATGAGAATTTTGAATTCATTTGTTGGAGAGGTCCCGCTTCCGCGTTGCAGCTTCAGTATAAGACGAGACCTTTGGTTATTTCTGACCGCAACCTCCCGAGAATGCCATGAACCAGACTTCGACCCTGTACAGAGCTTGACCTTGAGGGAAGGCTTGTTGCCACCGAAGCCTCCCTCCTTCCTTGCTAGTCCGTCACCTCCTTCCGCTTTAGAGCCCCAATTCCCCTCCTGCTCACACAAACAGATCGCCGCGAACATTCTGGTAGCCATGCTGTAAATTCCCTCGAAGTTTCCTTGGGACAAAAGCCTAATTAGATGGCATTGAATGTCATTCAATACCACCCTTTGAAACACCATATCAAACTGCCTGTGCGCCGGCTCGCTGTCCTCTACGCGTGGCTGGCACATGGATCCCTTTAGTGCATGTTGACACCCGCATCCGAGTGTGCCTGTTCACTTGTCTGCATATCATTAATAAGGATCTCCTGGAAAGTGGACCATTCTGTCTCCGAAACAATGCCCTGTAGTGATCCTTCGAAGTGTTCCTTTCCCCGATCTAGTCCTAGATTGGCCAGGAAATCTGCTAATTTGTTTCCTTCTCGCCTGATATGCTTGAAGGATATGGCCTTGTTGTCCCTTAGCCATTGTTGAAGAAGCTCAAGCCTGGTTACCACTCTCCAGCTTCTGCTAACCTTCTGTACCTCTGAGCCTTGCTGGATCTTTGAGGCCATGTTTATTATATTTTGAGAGTCTCCTTCTACTATAAGGGGTATGTATCTCTGATTTTGTGCAAGTTTGAGCCCTCTCCATAGTCCTTCCAATTTTGCTGCATTGTTTGTGTTCCATCCTATGGAGCCAAAGAAAACTCTAAGCGGGTTACCCTGATTGTTTCTGATCACTCCCCCATATCCTGTAGTGCCAGGGTTTCCTTTAGAAGCCCCATCAAAGTTGAGCATGTACGTGTTGGTGGGCGGAGGTCTCCAGCTGGTGGGAGTATCTTGCTGTCTGACAGAATTGCCTTGAGAAGAGTTAGGATATTGGAGCTGGATTTGCCAATTATTCCATATGGCTTGTTCCTGAGTGTTGGAAGGGAAATCCTCCTGGGACCAGCATCTAGTGGACAAGGTTTCTTGAATTTTCTTGTGTATGATTGTCCAAACTTGCTCCAATTCCATTGCCTGATTTTTGAATATTCTCCGATTCCGCTCTTTCCATATGTTCCACATTACTATACCTGGAATTATTTGCCAGAGAATGTTGAGAATGGTACATTGAAAAGGCTTTTGAGGCCAGTTGCGTATAGTGTTATTAATGTCACCTATCACTCTGCCTTCCTTCTGGCAGCGAATGTGACTTTCTCCCATATTCTTCTGCCAAATGGGCATATTTGCATAAGATGAACAGCAGATTCTTCCACCATTTTACAGTTGAGACAAATTGAGGGTCCAGCAAATTTCCTTTTTCTGAGGTTATCCCAGGTGAGAATCCGATTGTGAGACAGAAGCCAGAGAAAGGTGGATATCTTCGGCCATATGGGCGTGCTCCATATTTTCTCCCACAGCTTATCTTTGATTAATTGGTCTTTTAGAATGATGTGGTAAGCCTCCTTGGTTGTAAATGTGCCTTTCTCTTCGTATCCCCATCTTAGTTTATCTTGGTCTGTCTCCTTGAGAATTTTCCTTTTTTTTAACTCTTCTGCCAAGGATCGTTGGACTGCCTCCAGGCTATCTGGTAAAATATTACGGGCTTCTTTCCAGTCACAGTGTTTGGATTCATTGCTAGAATTCCAAAATTGATTGATCTTTTCCTGTTGGTTGATATCCTGAACAGGTATACCTTGATGAGATTTGTTAGGCTTGGGAATTGCTGCCATGAATCTGTCCAGAATCGAGCTGTGCAACCGTCCTTCACTTCCCAAAAACTGTGTTTTTGGATTAGATCTCTATTTAATATTGCTGAGTTCCATATTGTTGATCCCTTACTTATTTCCGACATTCTTATGCGCTCCTCCAGGGGCAAATTGTTAGCGTATTTCGTTGTCCATATTTTAGCCCATAGTGTGCTTGGGTATGATAGCCACTTCCACCATATTTTTGCTCCCATGATCAAGTTGATGTGTTCTGGATCACGGAGACCGAGTCCTCCTACATTTTTTGACAAGCTTTCTTCCATTTGACCAGAGCCCATTTTCGGTTAGGTCCTGTGCTGCCCCAGAGGAAATTTCGCTGTAATTTTTTGATAGCTGTTAAAATCCATTTTGGCGCTGCAAGGATGGAGAATAAGTAGAGCGGCATAGATTGTAGAACCGCCTTGATTAGCACCATCGGCTGCCATATTTAAGGAACGATGTGTCCAAAGGAATAATTTGGCCTCCAGTTTTTCTAGAAGGGTGGTCCAAGAAGAGTGCTTCTGTGCAGAGGCAATGAGGGGCGCCCCTAGGTACTTGGAAGGCAGGGTAGCAATGGAGAAGCCTAAAATACGAGTGATTGCTCGTTGAGTTGTCGGATGGGTGTTGAAGAAAAATATTTGGGATTTTACTTTATTGATAAGAGCTCCAGAGGCTTTAGAGAAGTTGTCAAGCAGAGAATTTAAAGATCGAGCTTCTTGAACAGAGGAATGCCCAAATATCATGTTGTCGTCCACAAATTGCTGATGAGAGATGGTGGGGGCTTGGTGAAGAGTAAGGCCTTTGAGGTTTCGGGAAAGGATAGCTGATTTAATGTAGCGTCCTAATCCCTCCGCCATGATTATAAACAGAAAAGGCGACAAAGGATCCCCTTCTCTGATTCCCCTAGAGGGGCGAAAGGTAGAGGTAGGAATCCCGTTAATGAGAATTGAAAAGAATGTGGAAGAGATGAGATTACTAATCCATCGTATCCAAGCATTGGCAAAACCAAAAGCACTTAAAATCTTTTGCATGTATTCCCAGCTTATGCTATCGAAAGCTTTAGATAGATCAATTTTAAGTAACATACCTGGTTTTTTTGATTGCTTGAGGGAGTGAATAATCTCATGGGTGAGGATTATCCCATCTGTTATTTGTCGTCCCTCTACATAGCCGGATTGTTCTGGTGAAATGATAAATGAGAGCACCGGTTTCAGCCGTAGCGCCACTACCTTGGAATTAATCTTGTAGATGATATTGCACAAGGCAATGGGTCTATACTTGTCAGGAGAGTTGGACTCCTCCGATTTAGGTATTAGAGCAATGAATGTTGCATTCAGGCCCGGATACATCCATCGCAGGTTGCAGGATTCTTCTACTACTTGCCACACTTCCCATTTGATTAACTCCCAAAAGTGCTGAAAGAAATTTGACGTGAATCCGTCAGGACCAAGAGCTTTACCCGCTTTTAAAGAGTTCACCGCCATTTCCACCTCCTGAAGACTGATTGGCTTGAGAAGCAGAGTATTTTGCTCCTCTGTTATTAGACGCGGGATTTGTCTTGTAATGTTGTCTATTGCCTCAGCTCTGTTGATGTTTGGCTCTTGACTCATTTCCTTAAAGTAGTGTAGAAATTCCTTTTCTATTCCTTCTTGTGTCTCAAATTTTACTCCCTGAGCATTGTTGACCTGTGAGATTTGATTTCGCATTCTCCGTTGCACTGTAGTCTTATGAAAGAACTTGGTGTTTTTCTCCCCCTCCTTCAGCCATCGGATTCTGGATTTCTGCCGCCATAGAACTTCCTCCTGTCGATCTCGTTCCAGAAGTTTTCCTTCCATTTCTTGTTCTTTTTGTGCGAGTTCTGCTGACCGTCCCTCCAAAATTATTCTTTGCTGCGTGTTTTTGATTTCTTGAATAAGTTGTTCCTTTTCCCTGAAAATGTTGCCAAAAGTGGTTTTGTTCCAGCGCTTTATTTCTTCCTTGAGCAGCTTCAGCTTTTTTTGGAATCTTTCCATTTTGGAGTTTTCAATTGGATTACAGTTTTGCCATGTTGTGTTTATAAAATCATTGAAATCTGGATGGGAAAGCCAGAAAGCTTCAAAACGAAAGGGCCTTTTAATGTTATTACCTGGCCTATTCCATTGCAATTCAATAGGCCAGTGATCCGATCCTGAGAATGGAATGATGTGGGTTGTAAATTCTCCTCCAATGTGAATTGCATTATCTGAAATTAGAAACCGGTCCAGGCGGGAAGCGATTTGCAGTGGAGCTACTCGTCTATTCGTCCAAGTGTAGAGTCCATTAGCTGTAGGCAAGTCAATCAGCCAATTGTTTTGAACAAAATCTTTGAGTAGAGAGCCGTCCCTGTTGATTCTGCATCGCCCTCCTAGTTTTTCCTCTGTTGAAGCGATCATATTGAAATCTCCTCCTGTCACCCAAAGTGGGTAAGTCCTATCTACATTGAGCTGTGATATTGTTTCTAGAATTGCCGCTTTCTGCTGAGTCTCTTGTGGGAAGTAAACATTTGTGATATGGCCATGAATGTTTGTGCCCAAAAGATGAAAAACTGCCTGAATGAAGTTTTTGTTTGCATGGATATTGACTAATTGTATTTTCCCCGCATCCCAGAGAATAGCGAGGCCTCCAGAAGCCCCTTGTGCATCTACAGCTGTGACTTGTCCTCCTGGCCAAGCTTTAGCTGCAATTTTTTCCAAGATTGTCGAGTTGCATTTGGTCTCCTGTAGAAATAGAATGGTTGGTTTTTCTTCCATTATCAAATTTTTTAGAAGTTTCCCCTTCCTTGGGCAATTGAGCCCTCTGATGTTCCAAGATATCAACTTCATTGAGAGGTTTTGGGGTTGGTGTTATAATACTTGGTGAGTTTGGCATATCTGCCAGACTCAACCAATACCTCTCCAATCTTAATTGTTCTTTCTAGAGCCGTTTTCCTTCCCCTCTTTTTGCTGTCTTTGTAGACAAATTTACCGTCCCATTGACTGCCTGTTTGGACCCCGAGAAAGTACTTTTTTTGAGCTTTATTCAGAATTTCTACCAAGTTATCTACTTGTGTATTAGGGATTTTGTCAAAGTTACCTGATTTGCAAGCTTGTTCTAGACCCAAAATGTCAAGTTCCCCAATATCAATTGGTTCGCTGTCGTCTTCCATGAAATGTGGTTCTTGAATGCTTCCTTCTGCCTCCTTACCCTTATCCTTGCTTTGAGTTGGATTGTCTATGTCCATTGCCGGATTTTTCCATGTTTCTAAAACCGGCTTGATCTTTTCGCCTCCCGGATTCTTCTTTTGCTCCCCTGACTTGGTGGAGTGGGGTGTCGTCATTTCCGATCTGGGTTCTTCCTGTGTTTCAATATTTGACAGTACCCCGAAGCTGTTACTTGTAGAGGGTTGGGATTTATCCTCTGGCGCTGGCGCTGTCTTAGGAGGTGCATTGGATTTTTTGCTCCCGCGTCTTCTGTTAGTTACCTTGGTGAATCCATCCTGAGATTGTGGCTCTTGATTATTTTGAGTTTCAGGCTTGTTATTTAAGGGACAATCTCTGAAGAGGTGTCCCAGGGCATGACATTTCCTGCAACGAAAGGGAACATGCTCATAATCGATAACCTGGATCCAGTCTTGATCTTCATGAAAGAGACACACCGTGTCTGGCAAGGGTTGCTTCAGATCCATGTATACACAAATCCTGGCATAAGAGGCGTAAGTAGTGTATCTCACAGTCTTTGTTTCTTCTGCGACTTTAACGAAATATCCCAGCGCCGAACCAAGGGCTTTTAATGAGTCCTCCTCCCAGTATTCCCATGGTAGCGAGTATATTCGAATCCATACGGGTGCATAGCTTAGATCTTCCTTATCTGGGTTGAAACGGGCCGTCCATTCTCTGAGAAATAGCCCTGCAGAGTTGAAGAAATATGGCCCTCCATCAAATACTCTATTTCTGTCTTCTAGGCAGTTAAAAATAGCTGTAAAGAACCCTTTTGGCCCTAGAAGTAGGGTTATTTCTCCTTTTGGCTTCCATTTGCTGTTAATCCAGCTTCTCAGTGCCTTTTCTGTTGGCCAGAATCCCATAAATTTACCTATGAGAGCATGATCTCTCATAAATTGTATTCTTGCATTGATACGGTGGCTAGGTAGTTCTACTTCTGGCCTATGAGCAACAACAGGTTTGCAAGTAGATGAACTAACCTTTGGATTTTCGTGTGAGGCTTGATTATCCTTCGTGCTCTGCATTTCCTCTGTGGATCTGTCATTATTTGCTGAGACTTCATTAGTATTAACCTCAGGTCCTTGTTGGTTTCCTCCATCGGGCGGATTCGTTGTTCCATCCCCCTGCGGGGGATGCATTTGATCCGCTTTCTCAGTCCTTTCCTTAACTTTTATGCTGCCACTGTCAGGTCTGATCTTCGCTGGGCAGGGCACCTGCCGCTGCAGGTCTGCAGAAACCCTAGCTTCTCCTGGGTACCGTTACCATGTTCGCGCTCCGTTCCGGCTTCGCCTTCGTCCTTGTTGTCATCGTGAAAGCATGTTGCCCCATGTTTTTCCATCTATTATATGTGTAGGTGACGAGTCTATGATAACCAAGAGATTGTTGGAGTTTACGTGACCTCTCGTTCAAGTAGCCTCACCCACTTCTTCGAGAGATCACGTCCTAGTTGGAGCTAGATGTTACCCACCATTTTGTGGGTGATATCCCTAGGATAAAAAAATTCTCCAAGATGATTCTCAGCCGGCAACGAGCAACCCCCACGTCAACCAGCGAGCTCATTGTGCCATTTCTCCGCCACCTAAGACAACCATGTGGTCCCTCACCCATCTGCCATGATCGTATGTTTGAAGGTGGGCCTCCCAACCTAAAGGTATGCCTTGTCATTTGTTAATTGAGCATTGTAGTTTGCTTATCATGGACATTCCTGGGCATGGATTAATGGGGGAATTCGGCAGAAATAATGGGTTAGGTTTGTGCCCTTGTCCCCTAGCCCCAATTTGGATATTAACCTTGCATCCTAGTCTCATGGATATATTATAATGACCATTTGGCTTTAGGGATGGTGTTTCATAAGAAACCATTATTTTGGTTGCATGGTCCCGCTCCCTTATCTGCTTATATTACCCTCTTACCACTCATTATTACCCCATTCATCATTTCTCCCACCTGGGTCCACATTCCTCCACTGGGTCCACATAAGGTTAGCTTGCCCCTTCCCCTTGCCCACACCTTGGCTCATAGTGTGGAATGAAGCCCAGAGATTGATGCAGCTAAAAAGAAAGATAAAATTATATTTGGCCACATTCAACAGGAAAATGTACCACAAAATGCAAAATATGGTCGGAACAAACACATTTAGCATGTGGGCAACAGACAATACATGAACTCTACCCCATCATCATGGTCATCGCCTTGGTTCCTATAGGTTTTATGAACCCCTTTCATCATATAAGAAACCATGATTGTCCCAACCCCTAGTGGGCAATGGACCACCCTACCTTTAAAGGGGTATTCACTATTATATCTTTTACATCACGCTCTTACCCCTTGAGCCTAGAGCAATTAATCAAATAAAATCATAGAAAAGCAAAAGACATATAAAGAAGGGTAGAAAAATAAAGGTCGAGGCACCTCGTGTACCACGATTTCTCCCTCCTATACATTATAAACCTAAGTGTGGGCTCCCCTCTTATTAGTTACCCTTGTACCCCAACATGTGACCCAGGGTTGCACCTTCTCATCCCCCTACTTCATTCACCTATCTGTCACATGCCACCACCTTTTGAAGGATGCACCTTGAATATATTATCCCCTTTAAAAGTAGAAACTACCTAATAGGATTCTTGGTTAACCCATTTGGAGTTTAGGAGACATTGGCACATCCCAAAGCCCATTATGGAAGCACATTATGAGGTCCCCACTTGTGGCCCACGATTGGTAAGCTCATTTACTTGCTGTCTCCAATGACTTGTTGTACTGGAAGGTTTGGAGATGTAATGAATCTTATGAAGGATTGCAGATGGTCTCCATATTGGGTATGGTCTCCCTATACGGGGTCCTAACCCTCCAGAGGGCTACATTGGCACATGCAAGGTGTGCGTTGAGATCCATGGGCCTCCACAATAGCAGACATCATTCAATGGATCCCCACAACCATTTAGAGATTTCTCATGGTTCACTTATTGGACGAGGAAGATGCACCTAATCCATCATACCCAGCTAGCCCCATATTTTCACCATACACTTGGAAATTGATCCAGGACTTGCATGATAATGTGGCATCACCTACACAATCATCCTACCCCTTGCAAACAATCTACAGGAATATTTGATTTGTTTGGAGACCCATAAAGACACTTGTGTACCCCCACAAGTCATTTGGAGCACCACAGGTTATTACAAGGGGCCAACCCCTTGTCCACTGATTTTGAGGGTCCAACTCTTCATTATGGCACCCATGGACTTCATTAGGCCTCTTAAAGGGCCCTACAACATGCATGGATTATTATTGGACCTCTAGAGAGATTTATTCTTTCATTTATGATCTATTTTGGTGGGCTTGTCACCAAAAGTTGAATTATTATAACATTATTCTATTTTTGGGACTCATGTAGGGAGAGGCTAATTTGAACTCCTAAGTAGTGTATAAATACAAGTGAGATGAGTTCATTTTTTCTCATCATTACTTTAGATTGGATATTTTCTCTCTCTTGAGAATTTCACACTTTTTATAGAGGATGAATTGGAGCTTTATGGATATATTTTGATTTGTGGATATTGGTCTTTCTTATTTTGGAGCTTTTCTTTTGTCAATTGTGGATGGTTGGATATATTTTGTTACATGTAACTTGTAAGTACATGTTTTTAATGTTATTCTTGTTTCACTTTGTCATAGACATTGGATTGGGATTTTCGATATTTTTAGGACTAATTGTTGCATGCATTGACTGCTTTAAATTCTGGAATTTTGTCTCTATTATAGCATCTCTTGTGGTACATGAGTTACCCGGGCCTTTGTTTTTCCAACCTTCTTCATTTGCCTTATGCCTTTTATTGATTTTTTAATTTTTTTTACTGCTCAGACTCTAGGTGATGAGAGCATGTTGTGTATGATACAACAATGATTACTCCCTTAAGGTGGGGTAGTTCATCACCCATCATGGGTCGAGACATGCATGGGTTCCTTAATGATGCAGGGGACACTCAAGGGGGCCCTAGGAACCAGGGTGATGGCCATAAAGATAAGGGGTAGAGCTCATGTTTGGTTTTTGCCCACGTGCTAAATCTTATTGTCTCGACCATCTTTTGCATTTTGTGGTTTTATTTCCTTTTCTTTGTGGCCATGATATGCTTTTTTCTTTTTTTTAAGTTGCATCAACTTTGAATTCCAAGCCCAACCCAAACATGTGGACAAGGGGAGGGGAGTACCAGAGCCTTATGGACCCAGTGGTCATGTGGACCTAGAGGGGGAAGATGATGAAATAAGGCATGTAATCTAAAGAGGGGAATGAAAAATGTGGAAGAGGAAAATGGGACCGCGCTACCAAAATCAAGGTTTCCCAAGTAGTGCCCATCCTGAAGCTATAAGCCAATAAGAGAGGTACCATGGGACTAGGCTTGAGGATTAACCCCCCATTTAAGCTGAGAGAACAAGACTACAATGGAAACCCTTCCTTCTTCCAAGTCACCCAATAATCCATACCCAAGTGTGCCCAAGGAAAAACAAGCATAAGCAACCAATTGCACAATGAAAGACATACCTTTAGGATTGGATGGTCCACCTTCAAACATACACTCTCAACAGATGGGCGAGGGGACATTCGACTGGCTCAGGAAACGGAGATAAAATGACACAAATTAGCTACATTGGTGGTTGTCTAGGTTGTTTTGTTGTCGGATGAAGACAAATTTAGGGGAGAATTTCTCCTATGGGGTCACCCACAAGTGGTGGGTAACATCTGGTTCCAACTAGGACATGAGCTCTTCGTAGAGTGCACAAACTATGTACTCGAATGGGGAGGTCATGAGAACACAAATCTTAGTGATACCTCTAGTTGTGATGCCTCTCCAATCACAGATCGATTAGAACTATACAGTCGATTCATGAATATTAAACCACCACATAAGTAATCAATGCGAGCCATTGATGTTTAATTTGATGCCAGTATAATATGAGCGATCCCTATGTGATGAAGACGAGCCACTATGTCATTGTCACAGGTGATAATTACATGCTACAGAGAGGATATTAAGCCTTTCCAATGAGCAAGCCATCACAGTTGGCCCTTTAGATTAAGCAAGCACCATAAGCAATTATTACAATTGAACCATAGTGATGTAAGCCATAAACATGAGAATACGTGTTCCACAAAAAATATGCGAACCATTGTTTTGAGCCACCGAACTATGATGCGAGCCTTTTGGAATGAAGGTTCTGATCCATATTTAAATAAAGTGAGCAGAGCCATACATTAATATAATGTGATGCTACAGGGTATAATCTAAGCCATGCGAACCACTTTTTGATTTGATACGATGATGACTCAGAGAAATCGAATTTCATTGGAAACAAAGGTAATCTAAGCCACTTAAAATAATGTGAGTCACAATAAGTATAGTGTGAGCCTCTAAGTCATATAATTTATGCCACAGTACATGTGATGTCACATAATTTGATGCCATAAATTTCCACGAGTTGCGAGTGTAATCATGTGAGAGATGAATCATCAAGTCATTATTGTAATACTAAATATGATCCACAGATGTTAGGATAATGTATTTGTATGCCCAAAATCTTGTCCAATTCGAAAGCTACAGTAATGCACCAGACTTCAAACCTTTCAATGAACAAAATGTGATATTCAAGCTTCCTTTATCAAACCTTGCTCTAATACCATGTTGGAAAATCGAGAGGCTTATGGTTTAGTATAATTTTCCTTTCTTTGAATTTTTTTTTTGAAATTAGTTGGCTTCTTATTAATTTTATCATGATTCTTTCATCAAACAATTACCATAACATAAACATGAAGATCACAGAAAAAACAAGAACAAGCGATATAGGCTCCAAGCCAGGGCAAAACCCCTCCAAGGGGAAAACCCAAAAAATTCTCTTCTTATAGAATCAGATCAAAGTGAGATATCCAAGACCCATGACCAACTCTCTAGATGCCAAATCAAACCTTCTTTCTTTCTACATAATAAATCCATCAGCAAGAGACCAACAAAAAATCTTCAACAAGAGATGTGATAAGGCAGACCTTCTACAAATTAATCTTCAAGAGACATTCTTTATCAACTTTAGGTTTCAGCATTCATCTTCGTGTGCATTTTTTCAGACTAAATCATTCAAAATTGTGTACAAATGACCTCCAACCCATCCTCTATTTATACTATCCAGAGGGGTGTGAATAGACATGTTTAATGGGGCTGGGCCAACTTGACAGGTAGACTGACTTGGCATCTAGATGGATTTTTAGCCCAAATTACATATTAAAAATTATTTTTCCTTTTTCTTTACAATAGGTGTAAATAGGACTTTGACTCTTTGACTCAATAAAACCTAGAAGCATGAAGAACATGCTTATCTAAATAAAATAATAATCTTGAGCATGAAACCCATGCTTGAAAATAATATTTATTTTTCTTCTTTTGCATTTTACATAAAATATATAATGGCATAAGTACAATTATGAAGATTGAACTTAGTTACATTTTCCAACAGTGGTCATGTTGACCCAGATGGGGAAGATGATGAAATAGGGCATGTAATGCCCGGAGGGGAGTGAAAAATGTGGAACGAGAAAACAAGACTGTGCTACCAAAATCGGGGTTTTCCAAGTAGTGCCCATCCTGAAGCTATAAGCCAATAGGGGAAATCACATGGGACTAGGGTTGAGGATTAACCCCATTTAAGGTGAGGGAACAAGACTACACTGGAAACTCTTCCTTCTTCCAACTCACCCAATAATCCATACCCAAGTGTGCCTAAGGAAAAACAAGAATAACAACCCAATTGCACAATGAAAGACATACCTTTAGGATTGGATGGACCACCTTCAAACATACGCTCTCGATAGATGGGAGAGGAGAAATATGATTGGCTCAGGGAGCAGAGATAAACTGACAGACATCGGCTACGTTGGTGACTGTCAAGGCCACTGGTTGCAGGTTGATGACAAATATAGGAGAAAAATTCTCCTGTGGGGTCACTCACTGGTGGTGGGTAACAGGACATATGTATATGACCAAATCAGTTTCATATTATTTTCCTAAAGCATTGCACTGCAATTTTGACCACCAACAACACTCCCCAACTGTGATGTCCTACAGCATATCTCAGAGTAAGTTGTATTACATCATTCAGTCTTGGAATTGAATATTGCATTACTACATTATTCAATCTTGTTCCTAAATACGCAAAATGATGTCATTTGTAGTGCTTCTAAAAATAAACTCACTATATATATTTTCAAGTACTTTGATCTGCAATAAAATAATTTGTTCTTAGGTGTCTAAATCCAAGAGGGAGGCTTCAAGCAATATCTTGTAGATTTACATTGCAATTGCAGTATGAACCAGCTTATGAATAGCATTTAACTCTTATTTCTTTTATCAAATTGAAGAGACTTGATCAACAAACCGTGATGTTATTGAGACAAGCTTACAAATGTTGACATTGAGTATAAGTCCAGACTCAGATACATAATAGCCCTGTAAGTATTACTCGTGATATCGAAAACTTTGAACAATATGAAGATTTGAATACCTCTTAAAAGAAATGCAATATAACTTTCTGTATAGACATAAACATGGGCGATGGACAGAACCCTATTTAACACAAACCAACCATGTTGGTTCTGTGCTTATGCATGGGCAGAAACATAGAGAGCGAGACCCAAGAAGCAAGAAAGATACCAGAACTCCCTAATGACTTTCAATGCTAGGTCTAAATAAATAAGTTGAACTGCACAAAGTCAGAGATGATCTAACTACTTTAATATGCCAGGATATCAGCATGCAACATCTGTTTTCAGTACAAGAATGTATAAACAAGAACCTATTAACATTGACATCAATAATAACATATGACCCAAATTTTCAAACTTGACCATGGAGGCCTGCATTGACCAAGATACTTTTACATAAGCAATGAACTCTTGTCCTTGTTAGACATTCATTCACTGGCATGCTATGCTAACCTTGCAAATTTTCAGTTGAAGCTCTTTTTACCATAAGGACACATTGTTTTCTCCCTAACCATGTACTTATCCAGGGTGGATCCTTATAGACAACCTTGTAGCCTGCTCTAGCATACAGAGTTCTCGCTCCAACATCATCTACATAAGCTCGTAGGACTAGATAATCAAAACCCCAGAGAAATGCCAGAAAATCGCACGCTTTGAGCAAAACTGTTGCTACCTTTCTCCTCCTGCGTTACACAAAAGTTAAATGTTTCCCCACAAGACCATCACAAAGCAAATACTGAATGAGAATGCTATGGTGACAATTACCTGTAGTTTGCACTGACAGCTATCCCACTCACATACAGATATTCCTCTGCTCCTTCTAAATGGCACAGAATATCTGTGTCTGCAAATGCTGTAGCATCCACAACGCCAGCTAGTTTGTTTTCAGACATTCCATGCATCCCAGATTCCACAGTATGATAATCTGGTTCAGCAACCAAGCAAGCATACCTGGTACATTTGCAAGCCTTGTATTATCATTGAATGAAAAGGCACATCAGTTAAGAAAACCAAAACCATGTTTACTGTCAAAGCTGATGAGATGAACCATTTTCTTTTGTTCCTGTCAAATGACAAACAGATAAATGGAAAAATGGAAGTCTTGATGTTAAGTAGCCTCCCTCAACAAAGAGGTTGATTGAACAATAGAAAGCCACCAAATTAATTTCAATTGGCATGAAGTCCGTAACCCTATAAACTGGGATCAGATATTCCAGTTAGATACCAAGATATTAATTGTTAACTTGTTAAACATTTGTGTTCATATGTATCATCGATCTCTCCATTGAATTCCCACTGTCGGTTTCCAGATTTGCCTCTTTCCTTGAACTTATATATTTGAATTTTGCATGGAAGAACTTGCATCAAGATAAACAAGTGTTTTTAACATCCTTTCTGTGTATTTTTTATCTTGAGCCTATGTGTTTCAGCAGATAAAATATTTAAAAATCACACTAAGAAACTAGAAGGTATGAGGAAATGTCACTAACAATGGAGAGTTATTATAAGATTATACTATTATAGGGTGATAATATCGTGTAAAAAACAACAATTCAGCGTATGCAAACCACCATAACTTTATGCAAATCAACTGTGATAAAATAAGGGTAGGACAGATAAGCCACTAGCAACCTTAATTTCCATTATCTTGCAACAACTCAGAAATGTAATATTCCCCTTTCAGCTGCCCCTCGCAATAATCCTTCTCAAAAATTCATTGTGGATGTTGATGAAGTTATCTCCTTTCTGAAGTACAATAATATGGAGCTCATTTCCAAACCTTATCTATGGCAAGATCATAGAAGCCTCATTGTTGAGATAAACAGAGAATACTCGTAAACTGCTATTTTCATTATGTATTTGCCTGCACTGATTATTCTATGGTTGAATTGCCTTCAATGGCTACACTTGGACTAGTTTATTTAGCATTTATATGGCACAAAATAAAGAAAAAAAAAAGTCCTATAATTTAACCAATATTTCCACATTTCAAGTTTTATATTTTACCTTTTTCAGGTATTTTGAACCCAAATCTTCATAACTCCTTGCAGATACCACAGGTCAAGTTTATGTGGTTTTGACATTGTGTTTTTGATAATTGGTTTTGAGTCTTGACTTTTGAATCTTGATAAATCAATTTCATAAGAAATTCGAGGTCAATGTATCAGTTAAAAATCCATTACAATAAAGCATTGAATATATTATCAACGCTTGTCTCATTTTTCTAATGGTGTCATCTGATTTTCTTCATCGGATTTTTGAATGAAGTGCATTTCCCATTTTTCTGCCATTAAAGACTTGATCTCCTAGCATTGGATTCCTAGAGAAAACCCTATTGAAAGTTTCCAATTCTGACAGTTTTCTGTGAATTGAATTCTTGTACGAAGGCACTCCCCAAAGTATCAGTGTACAGGAGTGCACTGGATTTTGGAGGTCTCTACCAATTCTAAAAACCTGTGGTCTGTCATTACAACCTCTGATCAGACCATTGTCATTGTTATTAGTTTTTTAATACAATTTTCTAACCACCCACTTATGTGCAACAGCAACGCCCAGGCTATGCTTCTGAAAGCTTGAATGAAACAAGACCTTTCTTGCATTTAAATGATGGAAAGGACTTTCCTTTTAACATTGTTGTTTTGTCCTACTCAGGGCCATATGTCTGGTTATTTTATCACTAAAAACCTTGGAAAAAGGTCAACATTGTTGCACCCTCTGGCCTCTTGCAGAGACTTACAAGCCCATATGGATACTTTCCAAATGCAATAGGTTACTTCCCTCAATCAACTCCATCAGCATGCCAATATTATTAAATCCTTGCAGGGATGTCCTCTGTTGAGCATAGACTTCAGAAGGATACACTTGATACTTCTAATTGAAGTGCCAACAGAAGATATTGACACGTTAAATGTATTTGCACTCACCATAGTGCTATAGGTTACTCAACAAAGAATGGTTTCATAGGTTGTGCTCATTTTCAGGATGCAATTCCCACCAGTTGATCAACAGATCAAGACAGATTGCCTTCGATGAAGATGTTTTGCCTCTTGCAGTTCCTCAGGTTGAAAATCGTGATCAACTCAGTTGTTTGCACTTAGTAGTTGCAGTCCTTTAAATCAGCAGTGATTCACTGCTCGTGATCTCAAGTTTACAGTTTCACTTAGTTGTTGATTACAAGCTTGGAAGAAAATTCTCACAACCAAGGTTGCCAGAGCATCTAGTGTAGTGGGAGCATTTTAGAGAGTGGGAGCATCAAAAGCATCATTTTCCAAAAAACCTCATGGGTTAAGCATCCCTGGAGCACGCGCGCGCGCACACACACACATATATATATAGATATGCAGAATGCCAAATTAGTTGTAGCACATATGAAAACATGCATGTTTGTACATTAATGAAGAAGAAATGACATCCATAATACATCAATGATTAATTGTTCAAGCATCAACCATCTAGATTCTAGCAATTACAAACAAGCATACAAATTTTAAGCTGTATATTAGAAAGTAAACATTAACCTATGGAATGAAATAGGTCATCCAGCAATTTTCAATAATATCGTGACCAAATAGTTCTGCTTACAAAAAAGGCCATCAGCGCACCAAAGTATGAAGACCAAAAGGTCCAAAACAATAAATTGAATTAGTTGCTAAATGGTATGAATCTATCGTCTATGACATATAAAGTAGTGAAAAAAGAGAAACAATTATTCTAAGATCCATGATTCTATCTACTATTCTTCCTCTTTGAACCACTACAACTACTACTCCAGCCTCCACGTAGTGGTAGAGGAGCTTCTAGCAATTACAAACAAACATACAAATTTTAAGTTGTATAATAGAAAGTAGAACATTAACCTATGGAATGAAATAGATCATCCAGCAATTGTCAATAATAACATGACCAAATTGTTATGTTTACAAAATAGACCATCATCACACTGAAGTATGAAGACCAAAATGTCCAAAACAATAAATTGAACTAGTTGCTAAATACTATGAATCTATCATCTATGACATATAAAGTAGTGAAAAAAAGAAACAATTATTCTAATATCTATGATTCTATCTACTATCCTTCCTCTTTGAACTACAACTACTACGTCACCCTCCATGTAGTGGTAGGGGAGCCAGAGTAGAACAAAACAATGTAGAAGAAGATGTTTGTAAAACTGAAGATGGAGCCCCTACTGCTAGAGCCGAAGTCCTAGACATTGGGGCCATCGAAATGGATGGGGGTGACATATCAAAGTGATCATCATCATCCATAAGAGCATTCTCCAGTTGCTCTAAAACCAATACTCCATCCTCCGAATTATCCTCCTGGATATTGTCCAAAGTCTTCAAGATTTTATCCGTATTTACCTCCTCATAATAACGAGACAATAATCGCAAGTTGTAATGAACATAAAGCAAGATCTCTGACTAGTTTACATTCAACCCATTTATTTTGACACTATGGATGAAACCGTAGGTCCTCCAACAACTCTATGTAGAAGAAGTGTTCACCACCTTTGAAAGTACCCATGTTGCAAAACATTGTAGCAGCGGGGTAGCACTTCCATGCATGTTCCACTACTCTAGAGAACTTAGATTTCCTTAATCTCTAATTGCATGGTTGGGAAGTAGTGGCTCAATTGTCTTTGTATAGTGTCACACTCCTCCTCATGTGGGACCAATTTATCTAATGCTTTCATATCACCAACTTGAACCTCTAGATCTTGTTGTGGTTCTTTCTTGGACCCACCATCAGATTTTGATGATGAAAACCATGAACATAATAATATTTAGGTGTTAGCACATATGCTAAGGCATGTAGTGGAATATTTAGCATTTCCCACCATTTTTCCACCTCTACACAAATATGATTTTACAAGTTGATATCTCTAGGCTAAACAGTGTCTTTAATCTACCCTAGCATGCTATCCATTTGGTCATATACCGCCCCAATGATTGGTTGATCTAAATCTGCAAACTTAGTCCTGTAATAAATTGGCTTAGTGAATAGCAAAACATTTCGAACCTATGTGTTGGGACAGGGTCCCCTAAGGTCAATTTTGGGGCAAAAAACCCAAGTTTTTGTTATGTAAAGAGTAAAGTCTCTGCAAGTTCTGGTCGCAGAGTGTGTAGATAGTAAAGTGTCATAAAGGGTTTTTCCCTTCTTTTATGTAAGTTGTGTCGGCTTTAATAGATCTACCTATTGAACCTCAAAATTACTCTTTCCCTAGCAACTCTTCTCATCCCTTTTCTTTACTTTTCCATGAAGAAAATGCATTCTCATCATCAATGACTAGTATATATTGCCTTAAGAATGACATTTAGTGATTTACATGTTATACTTTTATGTTTTGTTGTTTGAATAAATTTTTGTCTTTTAGCTATGGAACACAGCCTATTCTGCAACTAATTCGTTGTTCCGCAGCTACCTTCATGCTTCAACAGATTACAGGTGTCAAACGAGGAAACCGACCACATGGGCATCTCTAGAATGGTCACGACATGGATCCTATCCTAGTCAACCAGCCCAAATCAACAAAGAAACCAGCTGAAGACCACAGTCAAAGGTGGAGTCAAATGAAGATACCCGAGAGCAATAGGACTCTGTGTCCATTCTTCGTGGCTATTTAATAAATCCGACAACTTCTGTTGTAGCATTTACTTGAACCAACGACTAGTGATAACTATTTCATGCAACTACCTTGATGACTTAATGTCACCTATAGCTGATCAATCCATTCACGCAAAACTGTTGTAATACGTGGACCACCTGTAGCTAAATTCTCTCAAAGGACAGTTAGGATTTTTCTTTAAATATTAGTTGTAAAGGACTCGGAAGGAGTTTGAATTTCCTCATGTATTAAGCACAGACTTACCGCTTTGTAATTTTTGAAAACTTATTTCCCTGTTTTTAATATGAAGACCATGTGTTTTATGGAAATCTGAAAGAGTTTCTTGGAGATTGATTAAGCACGCATAACCTGATCAGTTGCAGAGGGCCCCTACGCTGAATGAGGTTTTATTTCATTTTGTTTTGTCTTTTCTAGTTAAACTGTAAATTCATCACAGTGTTCATAATCATTTTGGTACTAACCTTGTTTATAATCCAACTTTTATCATTTTCTCACTAATGCAGAATAGCTTCTTCTAGTGCAGAATAGTTTCTTCTTGCTTAATTTCTTTACAATTTTTATCAACAGTTAGAAGTTAAAATTCAGTAGTATAATTTAGTTTATTTAATTTACGGTTTTACTAGTCTTTCAATTTTCAAATAGACTGATCAGTGCCATTACTGTTCTTGTCATTTTATTGCTAGATTATTGACTCATGGTGTTAATGAATGTTTCTGAAGAGCCCTTCTAGTTGATATCTCATCTTAAACTAAGTGGTTGAATAATTCATTCATGCAATGAGTCTTTTCTGCATTCCTGCATTTATTTTCTCTTAGAATAATAAAGTATAGAAATCCTCAAATGTCATCACAAAGAGATTTTCTCCCAAAATTGAGAGGCAGGGTAATTAAGTATTTCATTTAGCTTTGTTTCTATGATAGATTAGACACTAGTTGCAATTTTACTTTCAGTTTTTAAGATCATGATTTGGAAATAATGATAAAACAAGAATAGAAACTCTATTTTCATTTATTGCTTAAACTTTGCTCTCAAGTCTTCCTTAAGCTCTTTTGTTTCTCATTTTTAGATTTTTAGCAGTCCTTATAGAAGTTAGATTTAAGATTTTGATAGTTACATTGTGCATCATTAGGGATTAAAGGACCCAAAAACCCCCAAAACAACATAAAACATAAAAACAACGAAGTAAGAAGGGTCATCTAGCACAAATAGTGCACTACACTTCATCAGTTTACAATACCTGGATTGATAATTTATGTAGAGCAATTTAGGACACTAAATTGACCAAACATTTTGACGTCGTTGCCAGGTAAGTGTAACTAGGTAGCCTTATCTCTTACATTCAACCAAAAAAAAACAATGACATGCATAGAGAAAGAGACTCTAGGGGTAGATTTATAGCTAGGGGCAGAAGTTCTATTCCTACAACACCATCCACTCCACCGAGAGCAAGAAAAGGCACACCTCCATCCCAAACGCATACTCCCAACCATAGGACTCCTGAAATTCCAAGGGCATAAATCCAATCAGAGGAATCTCCTACTTCTTCTACCAAGACTGTCCTAGGGGAGAAAAATTTCGAATCTCCAACAGCAGGGATAGTTTTTCTTACCTCCACAGGAGAGCCCATTATAGTTGAAGAATTAGGAGTACCTGGTGGAGAAGAAGAAGTAGAACCTCCCTCCCATAGTCCATTAATAGAAGAACCAGAGGAGGAGGGAATAACCTTACAAGTTGAACCCTATACTAACTCTGAAGAAACTATAATGGCAGAAGAGGAACAAGATGGAGAATTCTCACTATTTGGAGGAGGGGGTAGAGGAAGAGGTAGAGGAAATAATGGAGGAGACAGAGGTAATAATGGAGGAGGCAGAGGAAATAGGGAAATAGATAACTCTAGAGAAATAGATAACTCTTTCGGATTCCCTATAGTGGACGAGGAAACACATGCCACAATGAAAAATATTTCACCTTCTGTCCTCCCAAACTTCTATGGGTTGAGAAGTGAAGACCCTGAAACATTTTTGTTTGAGTTTGAAGTCTTGTTCAGAACTTATGACTATTTAGAAGACTCTCAAAAACTTAAATTGTTTTCTTCAACACTGAAAGGAGCTGCTTTGAAATGGTTCAAGGAGTTAGTCACTCAATCTATTAGAACATGAAATGACATGAAAAAGACATTTTTGGATAGGTACTTGGATTATTGCATGCCTACCAATCATAAAGATGAGGTGTTCAAAATGATGCAAAAAGAGGATGAAAAATTAGAAAATTTGATTGAGAGATTCAACTATAATTTGAAACAAGCAAAGATGAACAATTTAGATGAAGAAACTTTGAAAGCTCTTTTATTAAAAGCCATTAGAGATGAGTGGATAGACATCCTTAACATGAGGGGAAAGAGAGATATCTCTCAACTTCCATTGAGAGATATAGGAGAATTATGTGTTCATCTCTCAAGAGGGAAATCTAAAACAGGGAAAGGGCCGAGAGATCCTTCTCTTGTTAGAGCAAACAAATCTACAACTAGATCTGTAAGTAGGGCATAAATTGGCAATATGCTTAATGAGTTTAAAACTGACATTCTAGGGAGCCTTAGTGAGCAACTAGACACCCTTAATATTCAAAACAAGCAAAAAACAGATGTTGATGTTTTAGCCATTTTTTGTCCAAAATGCAGAAAAAAACATGCTCTAAGGGAATGTTCTTTAGATGCAAAAATTGTAGAAACTTGTATGATTTGTTCGGAAAGCCATGAGACCAAGGGTTGTCCTTCAATCCCAAGTCTTAAGGCTATCTTTCAAGAGGGAACAGTGCCAAATTCTGCAGAATCTCTTTGTTTTGTTACAAGAAGACCTTGGTTGGGGACACAAAATCAAGGATTTAACAATCAAATGTATCTTCAACCCCCACCAAACTGGAATTCTTGGCAGCAACATTGGCCTCAACCTCAACCTCAACTTCAATCTCAACAGTGGCCACAAGGAATACAAAATCCTTATGGGAGATTTGCTCAATATTATCAATATCCTTCATCCTATCAGAATTTTCCTCCCCCACATAATCAGCAACATAATCAGCAGCCACAACTTCAAAATCAAAACCCTCAACTTTCATTGCCATTTCCACAACAACCTCCACAACAAAACCAAAATCCCCAACTCTTACTACCATTTCAGCAGAAACCAAATCAACTACTTGCCCAACCATTACCAAACCCCAACAATAAAAACCCTCAGAATGCTTACATTGTAAAAGAACAACAATTTCCAACTTAAATGATTACTCCTCTAGATCTTAATGATGTGCAACTAAGATCTGGAAGGATATTAGAAAATGAAAGACCTTCTGTAGTTATTAAAGAACAAGATATTTCTGAGCAGGATTCTCTAAAAGTCAATAAAAGTTTTGAGAAAAAATCTTTCCAAAACCAAAACATTGAAAACGGAAAACAAAAAGGACCAGTGAACACAAATCCTATCATTGAGCAACCAGCATCTACTTCTACACCTCCTTTTCCTGAAAGACTATAAATTGATAGAGGGGTAGAAAAACAAATCTTGTTGCCCAACTATGATTTTCTAGATGAATTGAAGAATGTCTATATCAAAATACCTTTGCTACAATCCATTAGAGAAATTTCTATTCTAGCCAAAACAATAAAGGAGTTGAGCATAAAAAGGCCAGGAAGAAAAGCAAAAGAAACAAAAAGAATTCAGTTGGTAGGAAAAATAGCAGACATAATAATGGGAAAAATTGCCTTACAAAAATATGTGGATCCAGGAAGTCCAATTGTCAAGACACATAAACGGAATTGAAATTCCAAATACATTGATTGACTTAGGGGCAGCAATAAACATTATGAGTAGACAAACTATGGAGCAGCTTAAACTTCCTAATCTTCTTTACACACCTACCTTACTGCAACTTGCAGATAGATAAGTAATCAAACCAGATGGTGTATTAGAAGATATTTCAGTATCCTTAGATTCTTGGAATATCTTGTTGATTTCATGATCTTAACTCCCAAGAATAATCTAGGAGAACACCCACTCATATTAGGAAGACCTTGGTTGGCCACAACTGATGCTTTTATTAGCTATAGATCTGGTGACATGTATATTTCTGATGGTAATTCAACAAAGAAATTTACTCTTTATCCTCCAGCAAAAGTGATCACAAAAATAGATGACAAAGAATGGATTGATAATGAAGATAATATTCAGCCTCTCTTTAATATTTCAGAAATTAGTGAAGATAGTCAAATTTTGAATACATTGGAAAATTTTGAAACATCTTCAAAATATGATCATGCACAATTTCAAGAAAAATCTAATGTTGAATACTTGTCATCTAGGCAGATGTCTCTCTATTCCATGGAAGAGTTTGATAGCTCTACAATTGAAATTTTTCCAGGTAGGACATTGAACATAAACAAAAACTTGGAAAAACTACAACAAGAAGAGCTAACCAAAACATTACAAAAACATTCTGCTGCATTTGCATGGGAATACACCGACATGAAAGGCATTGATCCTAAGACTTGTATCCATCATATCTATATTGAGAAAAACAATAGACCTATCAGACAACCTTAGAGAAAGATGAATCCAAATCTTAGGGAGATTGAAAAAGAAGAACTCCAAAAATTGTCGAATGTAAACTTCATTTACCCAATTTCAGATAGCCAATGGGTTTCTCCTTTGGTAATTGTGCCTAAAAAGAATGGTAAATGGAGGGTGTGCATTGATTACCGAGAATTGAATAAAGCAACCCTTAAAAATCATTTTCCTTTGGCCTTTATAGAGCATGTATTAGAAACATTAGCAGGTAAGAAGTATTTATCATTCTTGGATGGTTTTAGTGGTTATAATCAAATTCAGGTAGCACCTGAGGATCAAGATAAAACCACATTTACTTGTCCATGGGGAACTTTTGCTTACCGAGTACTTCCTTTTGGATTATGTAATGAACCTGCAACATTCCAAAGAGCAACGTTAGGAAATTTTTTATGATCTGATACATGATTGTGTAGAGGTATATATGGATGATTTTACAGTCTATGGAAACACATTTGAGGAAGCTTTGGAAAATTTGGAAAAAGCTCTTAAAAAATGTAAAGAAACAAACCTTTCACTAAGCCATGAAAAATGTTTTATTATGTTTACAGAAGGTATTGTTTTAGGACATCACATTTCAGGGGATGGGTTAAAGTTGACAAATCTAAAGTTGAAGTCATCTCTAAGTTATCAATTCCAAATTGCCAAAAATATGTTAGAAGTTTTCTAGGATTTACAGGATACTATAGAAGATTTATAGAAAACTTCACTAAAATAGCATCTCCACTCTTCAAATTGCTTACAAAAGATTGTGAATTCAGTTGAAAACCTGATTTTCAATTAGCATTTGAAACCTTGAAAGCAAAAAATTCTGAAGCACCTATTTTAAGAGGTCCAAATTGGAAACTCCCTTTCCATATTTCCACAGATGCTTCAGATACAGCTCTGGGCGCTGTATTGGGACAAAAAGATTTGATTCCTTATGCCATTTACTATACAAATAAAAATTTGACTCCCACTGAGTTGAATTATATTGTGACTGAAAAGGAATTTTTAGTTGTTGTTCATGCAATTAACAAGTTCAAACACTATATAACAGGCTATGAAACCTTTGTTCATACAGATCACTCTGCAATTAGATATTTAATAAATAAACCTATTACTAATGGCAGAGTTACAAGATGGCTTTTACTTTTGCAAGAATTCAACATTACTGTGCTAGATAGACCTGGAAAACAAAACACAGTTGCTGATTTCTTGTCCAGGATTCAGAATATCAAAAAAGATTCTCCAGTTGAAGATAAGTTTACTGATGAATATCTTTTTGCAGTAACTACTCAAACTCCTTGATTTGTGGATGTTGCTAATTACTTGGTCACAGAAAGTTACCTTCACATTTGTTTCCTAGAGAAGAAAAATTATTCAGGAAAGTGCAATATATTCATGGATCACTAACGAATTGTATAAAACAGGGCCAGATTTTATGATCAGAAGGTGTGTCAGAGAAGATGAAATGCCTGAGATTCTCAAAGCATGTCATGATGAGCCGTGTGGTGAACACTTTGCTGACAAGAGGACAACCTATAAAATCTTTTCTTTGCCATCGATCTTCAAAGATGCTAAAGAATATGTCAGAAGATGTGACAGCTGCCAAAGGGTAAGGAAACCTGCTCCCTCAAATGAAATGCCATTACAAACTCAGGTACTTATCGAACCTTTTGAAAAGTGGGCTTTAGACTTTATTGAACCAATTAATCCTCCATCTAAGCAGAAGAAAGTATATATTGGTATGCACTGATTATGTCACCAAATGGGTAGAAGCCAAAGCATTACCTTTTGCTAATGAAAAATCTATAGTTAATTTTCTTTTTGAGGACACCTTTACTCGTTTTGGTGTTCCAAGAGAAATTGTGATAGATCAGGGATCTCAATTCACATCCAACATGGTGGAAAGGCTTGTGGAGGAATACAAGATCAAATATAGGAAATCTACTCCCTATCATCCACAAGCAAATAGTCAAGTGGAGTCTACAAATAAAGTGATTGAAGGAATCGTCTACAAATAAAGTGATTGAAGGAATCATTACCAAGACTGTGCATCTGCACAGAAGAGATTGAGCAGAAAGGCTTCCTGAAGCCTTATGGGCCTATAGAACTACATGGAGGAACACAACAAGACATACACCCTATGAACTTGTTTATGGGAAACAAGTCATGTTCCCTATAGAGTTCCAAATCAGAACTTTCAAAATGGCAGTCCAATTGGGGTTGGATTTATCAGAAGCACAAAAGCATAGACTGGAGCAATTAAATGAACTTGATGAAATCAGACAAGAGGCAGTTCAAAGAACTGGTATAGTCCAACAACAGAGGGCTAAATGGCATGACAAATATATCAAGGACAAGAGGTTTCAAGAGGGAGATTGGGCGTTGTTATTTGATTCAAAGTTTAAAGATTTTCAAGGAAAGTTTCAAACTCATTGGCTTGGGCCATATGAGATTGAAAAAGTCTTTAGTAATGGAGCAGTGTGGATCAGAACAATAGATCAAAGTCAAACTCCTCTTCTTGTAAATGGTCATAGATTAAAAATATATCAAAAACCAATTTCAAAGGAGGAGTTCATCAAGATCTTCCAGAACAATTCTAAAATGAAGTTAGTAAAGAAGAATCCTTCTTCTTCACCAACTTAGTCTTTATTTCCTATCTAATATATATATATATATATAAAGAAAAAAAAATTGTATAAGGTTGAAAACCAATCATTGATTGGCATGCTTATACAGAAAATACAAGGTGAAAATCAGAGGTTTCTGACACCCTATATTTTCCATTTCCTTTCTGTAATAAGTGGTGACAAAAAGCCACAGTCACTCTGTATTCTGCAAAATTCATTATCTTATCTCATTTCACTCTGTCTTATTTTTACAGTTTCACTTCATTCCATTGCCATGTTTCACCAATAAATTTTCCTTTTCCAGTGTTTCTTCCATCTCCATTTTCATTTATTATCTTGTCTTACATCTCATTTTATTTTCACTAACACAGTCATTTCCATTTCATTCATTCATAAGCCATATTTTACTTTCTGTTTCACGTTCTGTAGCTGATTCTATTCTGCAGCTAATCTGATTCTGCAAGCAACAATTTGCTTATTAGTTCAGGCATAAGTGTACAGTTCATAATAAAACCATGTATGCGGGAGATTGAAGAAATATCAAATTTCTGAAGAATCAAGCTCAAGCAACCTGTGGATCAAACAACAAAATATTAGCAAAGGGAAGGTAAAGGTTCCAAAGGTAAATGCAAAAATTTATTTCAGAAAGCAATTTGAAAACATAAGTTTGTATAGTATGTATAATCACGTCTCCTTAACCAATCATCATTTGATTTGACCACCACGATGTCTCCGCCATATCTTCCGTCTTTAATGACAAATAGTCTCAATAATTTTTCATAACAAATCTCCGCTTCAAACTCCATAGCCTGTACTCAAACGGTCCTCCATAACTACCCCTGTTAACGGTCAAGACAATGATGTGACCTACCTATCTACGACTCTCTAAACCCTTATTGTTTATTTATTGCATGCAAACTCTTAAGTTTTCTCTCATATTCATGCAGCCATTCCATACACAGTCTTCCTATTTCCATATACACAGTCTTCCTATCTTCGTATACACAGTCTTCTTATTTCCATATACGCAGTCATTTCATTTCTTAGACAGTGAGAGTAATTTTGAAGAGTAACCAAAAACAAAGGATATCGGGCTTATTGTCAGAACAGAGCCCGTAGGAGTAAAATATATGGAGGGTTATCCACAGCTTAAATGGATGCTAGAGAAGGCCAGATGGTTACGTTTTATTGATAAATTTGACAGCTATCACAAGGAAATTACTAAATCTTTTGCAAGATCATTTGATGGCATAGAAGTGGGGACAGCGGATATCAAGTTTGCAATCACAAAATCCTTCATAGCAGAAGCAACAGAGTTCCCAAGACTAGGAGAAAGATGGTTTAAAAATAAGGAATTTCATGATGAATCTTGGAAAGTGATCCTTAAAAACCCAGGTATGGATGTTACAGTATTTAGAAAGGGGATTCCTATTTCAGCTCTCAAGAATAAATGGAGTAACATGTTAATATTGCAAAAATTCATTACATGTAAAGGAAGATTTGGGTCTATGTATGTTTACCATATACGCCTGTTAATGAATTTTTTAAAGAATGGAACCATCAATCTTCCCTTTTTCTTTCTAAACAATTTGAGAAGGATGGCAACAAATGTTCAAAAGAAAATTGAATCAATAGAAACAACTCTGTATCATCATGGATTAGTGAAGATTCTAGTTGAATTCCATTTAAGAAGTAAAGGGGATACATGGGAAGATTTCTTGGTAAGAAATTTCATCCAAGATGCTCCAGATTCATTTTAAGGAAGTCATGTTAAGAGAAGTAGAAGGAAAAAGACCAACATTCATATTCAAAGCTCCTCACAAAAAGATGATGCAGAGATAGCTCCTAAACCAGAGGTTAGGAAGCTTACCAAACAGAAGAGAAAAATGAAACAGAGGGCTGAAGAAATCAATGAGGACATTCGTAAACCTTCATCACCTCAAGAAGACAAACAACTACTCTCATACACTGATCAAGATCAAGGAACAAATCAAGAAAAATAAGGAGAAAGGAAAGAAGAAGAAGGACACAAAGGAAGAAACCATAAGCTTTCAAAACTTGAGGAGGAGCTCTAGATTCCGAGGTAAGGTGAAGAGGGTGACATCAAAAGAAGCCCAGTTCATAAACTTTGAAGAAGAAAACCTAACTCAATCTCCTGATAGTATTGAATTTGAACACAGTCCACAGAACTATCCCCCACAGAATTTTGAAGGCAGCCCAAGTAGAGCTTCTCTTGGCATAGATCCAATACAATAGCAAATCTATGACTGCATAGAGTCATTAGAGAAAAAGAATACCTCAATAGATCCAGGAACTTCAGCTAATCCAGAGCAGCTTGTCACCCCACAAGAAACTTTAATAGCTCTCTCAAATAAGAAATCTTTGATCCAGAAATTATGAACAGGCACATCCAAAAAGAAAATGAAACCTTGAGGGAACAAAACAAGCTGGATAGAGCTATTCATGACAACACAATGCTACAGTTGGGATTATGGTACAAGAAAAATAGGAAGCTAAAAAGGAAAAATAAAAAGCGGAGCAAAGCACTTATTAACCTCAAATACAGACTTCTTATGAGGAAGCCAAGGATGGTAGTCAGTGCAAAGAGAAGTAAGAAGAGGAAGTTGGATGTGCTGGCAGAAGTGTCAGAACAAATGCAATAGAAGGGAGAAGTTCACATTTTTTATTGCACGGGGACATGCAACAGTTTTGCAGTGGTAGTATGTTGAGCCTCAAAACTACTCTTTCCCTAGCAACTCTTCTCATCCCTTTTCTTTGTTTTTCCATGAAGAAAATGCATTTTCATCATCAATGACCAGTATATATTGCCTTAAGGATGACATTTAGTGATTTACATGTTATACTTTTATGTTTTGTTGTTTAAATAAATTTTTGTCTTTTAGCTACGGAATGCAACCTATTCTATAGCTAATCGGTTGTTCCGCAGCTACCTTCATGCTTCAACAGGTTACAGGTGTCAAACGAGAAAACCAGCCACATGGGCATCTCTGGAATGGTCAGGACATGGATCCTATCCTAGTCAACCAACCCAAATTGACAAAGAAACTAGCTCAAGACCACAGTCAAAAGTGGAGTCAAATGAAGAAACCCGGGAGCAATAGGACTCTATGTCCAATAAGACTCTGGGACCATTCTTCGTGGCTATTTAATAAATCCTATAGCTTCTGTTGCAGCATTTACTTGAACCAGCCATCGATGATAAATTTTTCACGCAGCTACCTTGCTAACTTAAAGTCACATGTCGCTAATCAATCCATTCACGCAAAACTGTTGTGATACGTGGACCACCTGTAGCTAAATTCTCTCAAAGGACAGTTAGGATTTTTCTTTAAATATCAGTTGCAAAAGACTCAAAAGGAGTTTGAATTTCCTCATGTATTAAGCACAGACTTACCGCTTTGTAATTTTTGAAAACTTATTTCCCTGTTTTTAATATGAAGACCATGTGTTTTATGGATATCTAAAAGAGTTTCTTGGAGATTGATTAAGCACGCATAACCTGATCAGTTGCAGATGGCCCCTGCGCTGAATGAGGTTTTATTTCATTTTGTTGTCTTTTCTAGTTAAACTGTAAATTCATCACAGTGTTCATAATCATTTTGGTACTAACTTTGTTTATAATGCAACTTTTATCATTTTCTCACTAATGCAAAATAGTTTCTTTTAGTGCAGAATAGTTTCTTCTTACCTAATTTCTTTATAATTTTTATCAGCAGTTAGAAATTAAAATTCAGTAGTATAATTTAGTTTATTTAATTCACTGTTTTACTAGTCTTTCAATTTTCAAATAGACTGATCAGTGCCATTACTGTTCTTGTCATTTTATTGCTAGTTTATTGACTCATGGTGTTAATGAATGTTTTTGAAGAGTCGTTCTAGTTGATATCTCATCTTAAACTAAGTTGTTGAATACTTCATTCATGCAATGAGTCTTTTCTGCATTCCTGCATTTATTTTCTCTTAGAATAATGAAGTAGAAATCCTCACATGTCATCACAAGGAGATTTTCTCCCAAAATTGAGAGGTAGGGTAATTAAGTAATTCATTTAGCTTTGTTTCTATGATAAATTAGACACTAGTTGCAATTTTACTTTCAGTTTTTAAGATCATGATTTGGGAATAATAATAAAACAATAATAGAAACTCCGTTTTCATTTCTTGCTTAAACTTAGCTCTCAAGTCTTCCTTAAGCTCTTTTGTTGCTCATTTTGAGACTTTTAGCAGTGCTTACAGAAGTTAGATTTAAGATTTTGATAGTTACATTGTGCATCATTAGGGATTAAAGGACCCAAAAACCCCCAAAACAACATAAATCATAAAAACAACGAAGTAAGAATGGTCATCTAGCACAAACAGTGTACTACATTTCATCAGTGTACTATACCTGGATTGATAATTTATGTAGAGAAATTTAGGACACTAAATTGACCAAACACTACCCATGATCTGCAGACCATGGGATTATATAAGAAAAAGAGTCTTAAAGAGTCTAAGGCAGTTCAGTTGATGAAGACGAGTGTAAGGGGTCATTAGCAGAAAGAGCAAAGAATCTTAGAGTAGAAGAGAGGCTCTGCAGCTGTGTGCGCAAAGGCCTAGAGTAAAGTCCGCAGCGAAGTGTGTGGACCCTTGCAGCTGAGTGCACAGGATAGTCTTGAGTCTGTAAGCAGAACTGAAGTATCAATAAAGAGATTATTCCAGGAATATTCATGTTTTGTCCATTTACTTATGTTATGAATGAATGTGTTTATGTTATGATGAATAATGGGGTTATGATTGAACACTGTATTGATGCACGATTCTGCATGATTTGTATTGTCATATGAACGCAAGTAATAATATCTATTTATGCGAAGAATGTATTAATGCACAGTAAAGTTATCAGATACTTAAGCCAATATGGGGTAAATACAAAAATAGGAATAGTTACAGAGGCACATAAGTAGTTGATTCACCTATTTAGGGTCCGCGAAAGACAGTCATAGACCTTTGTGAAGGTCCAGAGGCTGGTAAGAGGAAGTTATATCGATAAGCCTTAAGGGCTTATCGATCTACGCGAATGAAGATTAGGGGTATGAAACAACATCACAATCATCTCTGGGTGCGGAAATTTGGTTCCAGCATCCCCCCATACTGCTTCGGGTGAGACTTCAATCCGCACTCCGCAGGTTGATGTCGAAAGAGCCAGTAGTGTAGGATTTGTTTGGCAAACTTAACTTTGACCCTGGGTCAGGACCCACTAAGCCAACACTACGACCAAAAATTATTGTCAAGAACATTCTTCTTACAATATATTAGCACACTATCAATGCTCAATTCATCCCATGCATCACTCATCACCATAGCACGCAAAGCTTATCTCACCTTCAAATGGCATCTAAAGGTTCGCAAATAGCTAGCAAATCTAGTTTTTGCAATCTTAAGTAGTTGCAACCTAGAATGAGTACCATAAAAGTAATTCACCTTTGTGTGCTTGGTGAGAAATTTGATGAGTTACTTCCCTCTCTTGTACAAGTCATTAATCCATCCACATTCTTTATGCTTTACAACATCGTGCATCAAAAGGTTCAAGATGTACACCAAACACCCAAACCAAAAGATGTGTGGATGAACTCATTCAGTGGTTTTACCTACTCCCTTAGAATTTGTTACTTTATTAGTGATTACTTGAATCACATTAGAAAGACCAACATCAATAATGGTTTTCAATGGGAGCTCTGAAATGTTTTGAGCAAATGAAATGATTGAGCCGTCATGTACTACAAGAAAAACTATACTAGTAGAATTAACACCAAGAACATTTATCAAATATTGGTTTCTAAAATTTTCCCACCCATCAGAGATAATGGATAACCCAAAGTCCCCTCACTCATCATATTAGAGCTCTGTAGTTTTTTGCTCTTTCTGTATCAAATAACACAATTCTAGCTTTCTCATAGTTGGGGCTCTTATATCTCTTGGGGGATTCATTGATGACTTTAACCATATCATGTCAATATTGATCCATAAACTGGCGTGGATATTCCAATGGACAATTCGTCACAACAAATCTACTAAAATATATTAAAAAATATGAAATCTACACTATGAGGGTTTATTTTTCCTTGGACTTCTAGATTTGTTAATTAATATTCACTGCGTATGTACGCAAATTATAATTATGCAGAAAATAGAGAACAAATAGAAAAACCATTCACAAAACACAATATATGACCTAGGAAACCCTTTCAGAAGAAAACCCAGCTAGAAGGTGAGGCTACTTCGCTCTCTCTTTTTCTGAATGGAAATGGATGAAAGTACAAAGAAGTAAGACCTGTGGTCTTTGGGCTACTATAGTGAACAAACCCTCTCTATTTTCTCTCTCCCTATCAACTCTCAACTACTCTGCTCATCTATGAAACAAAATGCACTCGAATGGAATGTAACCCTTTTTCCTCCTAATGGCCCAGTACAACCTAATAGCCTACTAGTGGTTAAGTTTGACTCCTTCAACTCTTAGCTAGAGTTATAATATTGATTCTTATAGTTCTGGACCTCTTCTACAAAACTATATCCTCTGTCAACTCTGCCTGAGCAGCTAGTGCCAAATATTCTATAGAAATTAGGACATATTCCTCTTCCCGATATAGCATGGAAGGAGAGTTTCAGATTCTCTACATTCACCATTGAGTAAATGTGCATGTATGGGGTTAGACTAAAATGTCCCTTCCTAAATTAATTTGTCTCAAGTTTATTTTTCCGCAATTTTGACATCTTTGGTGACCATGGGACCCACAAAATTTTGGGGGAAAGACTTAGGAGAAAAAGGGAGGCTGAAATATTTTGTTAGTGGAGCATGGGGGCCACATGCACTAGGAAAAAGTTAAAATGCACTTGCCAAAGGAGGAATGCGAATAGCCAAGGAAGGGAGGTCAAAGAGCTTGATGGAGGGGCTCATGTGGGAAAGGCTCACATGGGAAAGAGAAGCACACAAATTATAAATAGGAGAAGCTTAGCCTCATTTTGGGTCTTTTTCCAATTGAACTTAATCTTGTTGCTTAAGCTGCTTAGCCAAGTCACTTGGTTGTTCATCACTGAGTTTTCGAAACACAGAATTCACCCTTTCTTCGAGGGACTTTGAGTGCCACCCTAGGGAGACCAAATCGTACCAATTTGGAGAGGAGTTGGAGGGATTCAGAGCAGAACACTCAACCACTCACTCAGCTGGTGTGTATTCCAGGAGGATGCAGGAGAGGATACACTTGGCTATTTCGGTGGTCTTCCGGGTAGCAATTGCTGGGAGAATTTTGGCATAGGAGCTTCAGTGGGATATCATCCTTTTGGAGGAGTTTGGGAGCAGGAGATTGTCTTTTGAAGGCAGCATGATTTGGCATCTAGGGCCAACGTAGAAGCTACTCACTGGGCACACGTGGGAATTTGTGGGACGAGTTTTGGAGTTGGGTTTTTTCGGGAGAAATAAGGAGAATCTTGGGGCAGTATAACTCAGCATTTTGGGAGTGATTGGAGGGCTTTCTCTAGGAGTTTGAAAGCAAGTCGTATTTCCCAGTTGTTGTAGGACATGGTATTTGGGGCCGAATTTCGGGGGTTAGAACCAAACCAAACCCTTTCTGGGTTTTGGTGGGTTATTTGTGAGGAGCTCAGGGTTAATTTTATAGAATTTTCTGAGCACTGAAAGTGGGGTTTTTCAGCTGTTTCATTCCAGCAGACAGTGTAGTTTTCTCAATATTCCACCAAGTTTTTGGGACGAGGGAGCAGGGATACACAGGAGCAACCTATGCAAAAGCTCCTCGCAAATTTTTGGGAAACGTGGGGAGACCTCAAGGTCTTAAAAACTTATAATATAAATATATGATATATCATTGAAATTTTATAATGTAATTGTCTTTATCATTATATAATATATAACACTTACATCATGAAGGATAAATGATAAAACGATGAATCATAGAATTGAAACAAATTTAAAATGAAAAGCATGATATCATATAATCACACATCATACATGTAAGTTTTAACTGTACAGTGTAACTACTAACAATGTACAATGAAAATAAATGTTTAAAGTTTTAAACCATATTGAAGTCCCAACTATGAACACTGAATATTAAAATAAAATTCATGTCTGATACATCAAGAGTCAATTTTTTATAGAGTCAAGACTCAAGTTTAATTTATCATATATGAAGATTCAAAATAAACTGTAGTCTACAACTGAAGTCTGAAACAGAAAAGAAAATAAGTTAATAACATAAGAACATATCGAATGATAAATGAGCAAAATTGCTCAAGGTAATGCCCCGCTAGACTCTGCATCTAGCTGTTGCATGAATAAATCAAGATCAACCATGTCACTGTCTAAATCTGAATCACTTGCATTCTCAAACATGCTAAGTGGTACACCAACCAACCCCATCTATGTCTCATCAAGTCTCTCCTCCATATCTACATGTGCATCATCCTCTGGATCAACGTCAAATCATGTTGTTTCTCCCTTCAAATACTCAGGTGTCTTCCTATGCTCAAGACATAGGGCACTATGCACAACAACTAACTTCTCAGCTCTTCTAGAGGTAAGCATTAGCAGAATTTTGAGGTCTAAAGTGGACCTCCTATGAAAAATGTACAACCAAAATATGAAGAAATTTCAACCCCCACTCCGGTTATCAGTTTTCCTTATCATTCCATGCATTTAGTTTTAAATCCAAGCATGATAAAAATTCTAAAATCTGGAAATGATAATATTTTTCTGAAAACACAAATTTAGAGATTTCACAACTGCTAAAATTGCAGAAATAAAACACAGCAAAATTATGACAGCCACACACAAAAAATAACACAGTGATTTTTTATCAATGTGACCCTGGAAAAACCCCCTACAACTCTTGGGGAAAACTAGTTTGAGAGCTCTTCTTTATTTCTGAAAATGATTTTACGGAGAAACTGAAATACACAGTAGAAATTCCAGCAACCACAAATTACAACTTATCTAGATTTTTGTGCTTGAACTCCACCTCGAAAATCGTGCCAATCAGCAAACAGCCAAAACAAATATTTTTACAACAATAAAACAACATTAAATGTTGTACGGCCAGTCTTGAAAAATGTGCCCAAAACTTGTTGTCCCTCTTCCTTGATTTCTGTGCCTTTCTCCTCTGTATGGTTTTTCCTTGGGATGCGTGCCAATAAATGCTGCTACCCAGATTTGCTGAAATGTCTTCTTGTTGCTCTCCTTCACTTCCTCACTACTCAAAAATTATCTCTTTGCTCTCTCTTCTCTTTCTCTCAAATGCTTATAAAAAAATGAATTGATATTTTCCTCCTCTTTTCCTTTTATTCTCTGAATGACCTTTTGGGTTACCCTAAGATCTAATGGCTGAGATTCATTTAGATCTAGGGATGAGAATAAATGTGCATTTAATTCTCACTTTCTATTTTTTAACTCACCCCGTTAAATAAAGACCCACTTAGCCTTTTATTTCCATAGTCACTTTTTCACTTTCTAATTCTTCATTCACTTTAATAAAGTCATCTTTAAAGTAGAATGTAACTTTACCACTTATAAAGTCACTTTTAAATTAGAATGTAACTTTACCACTTATAAAGTCACTTTGAAATTAAATTGACTTTACCACTTATAAAGTCACTTTAGGAGAAAGTAAAAAATAAATTTGGACACTTTTCCCTAGGCCAAAGATCAAAGTCTTAGGGAACTCTTGTCCTCTGGTACCCAAATTTTAACACTCCCTCTTTCTGAGGAAAGTGTTCCTCACCACTCCCATCTTGACTCTAAAGTATACATGCTTTCCCCGTGGTAAGGCTTTCGTGAAAATGTCTGCTACCTGTTCATTTGTAGAAATGTACTCAAGCTTGACAGCTGCCTTTTGGACATAGTCTCTAATGAAGTGATACTTGATCTCAATATGCTTTGACCTGTCATGAAAAAATGAATTCTCCGTGAGTTTTATGCAACTCTGATTATCACAGTAAATTACTAAAGGTCTCAATACCTGACCAAATAGACCAAACAACATCTTGCGAAGCCATATGGCCTCACAACTAGCCAAACTAGCAGCCATATACTCTGCCTCAGCTGAGCTCGATGCAACTGACTATTGTTTCCGGCTGATCCACGACACAACTGTCGAACCCAACCCAAAACAACACCCAGAAGTACTCTTCTTATCTAAAGCACAACCTTCCCAATCTGAATCCGTGTACCCTGCCAGTCTCACTCCATCACCCTGTCTATAATCTAGACCAAAATCCACAGTCCCCTGCAAGTAACGAAAAATGTGTTTTGCAGCTACCCAGTGCACTCTCCTAGGCTCACACATGAACTGACTCATAGTGTTAACTGCAAAACATATATCTGGCCGAGTGTTGACCAAATACATCAAACAACCAATCAACTGTCTATATAGAGTAGGATCCACCAACTCGGAATCAGAAGCGTGAAGCTTCTTCTAGTTAGCGATCATAGGTGTAGACATGGGTTTGCAGTCCTCCATGTGAAATCTGCTAAGAATATCCACAATGTACTCTCCTTGTCCCAGGAAGAAATGCCCCTCCTCGTGCCACACCTCCAATCCCAGAAAATAATGCATCAAGCCGATATCCTTCATCTCAAACTTTGAAGTAAGATCTCTCTTGCAGCCCTCAATGAGTCTCTCTGCACCAGTGATGATCAAGTCATCAACATACAACACCAGAATGAGAGGCTCCTCACCCACCACAATGAAGTATAGGTTCGGATCAGCCTCACTCTTTGTGAAATCCAACTGCTACAAGTATGTATCAATCCTCGAGTACCAAGCTCTAGGAGCTTGCTTCAAGCCATATAGTGTCTTTTTCAATCTGCGTACATGGGACTCCTTCCCATGCACCTCAAAGCCCTGCGGCTGCTCAATATAAACCTCCTCCTGAATGAAGCCATTGAGAAATGCGGTCTTCACATCCATCTGGTGGATCTTCCAACCCATCTCTGTTGCAATCGATATAATGGAGCGAATAGATGTATATCGAGCTACGGGAGCGAAGGTCTCCTCATAGTCAACTTCCTATACCTGTGAGAACCCTCTCGCCACAAATCGAGCCTTGAACTTCTCAATGCTGCCATCTACAGCTTGCTTTACCTTGTAGAGCCATTTGGAAGTAACAACTGATTTACCTTCAGGCCTCAGCACTACCTCCCAAACATCTTTCTTCATAATAGAAGAATACTCCTCCATCATGGCCTCTCTCCAAACCTGCTAGCTAGCTGCCTCCTCATAACTAGAAGGCTCAGAGTCAACAATGCTTGTTACAATGCCATGTAACTACAAAACCACTCAGGTGGTTTACTCTCTCTAACCTGTGTCTTTGGCCCAGCAACTGATGTGGCCTCGCACAAGGTATCTTGAAGCCACTTGGGCTTCCTCTTCCCTGAGCATACTTCTCCCACCGAAGTGAAAGAATCCTCATCATCAGAATCTTGAAGGCCTGTCAACTAACCTCATGCCTGAACCTGTGCCTGTAGATGTTGAAGTACCATGCGAACCGTCCATTAGTGGACTACCCTGTGAACTGCTCTGCGGACTGCCCTGCATGCTGCCCGAAGAACCACCCACCTGACCCTGAGAGCCACTGCTCACTGATGGACCTGATACTGTAATCAACGTACCTCCTAATCCCTGACCACTAGATCCCTGTGACTAACTCAACTTCTCCTAAGGGTCTGGTGATTCTGGATACTCTAACTCCCGTGACCTCCTGAAAGCTCTCTCCTCCTCAAACTTCACATCCCGCTTGACAACCACTTTCCTCTGCATAGGAATATAAATTCGATAGCTTTCGAGGTCTCACTATAAGCCACAAAGATACCCTTGTCTGCAGTGGGCTCTAGCTTGGTCCTGTTTTCCTTGGAGACATAGGAATATGTAAGGCACCCAAAGATACGAAAGCACCCAACATCAGGCTTCTTCCCAGAAAAAGCCTCCTCCGGAGTCACATTCCCCAAGGCACGATGTGGACTCCTGTTCTACAAGTACACAACAGTGTTGCAAGCCGCTACTCACAAAAATAAAGGTAACCCCTAATCATGAAGCATGGCCTTGGCAGCCCCTGCAATGGATCTGTTCTTCCTCTCTGCAACTCCATTCTACTAGGAGTAGTAAGGAACTGTGAACTCCCTCCTAATGCCTGCCTCAGCACAAAAATCAACAAACTGACTAAGGGTATACTGCCCTCCATTGTCCAACCTGAGGACCTTAATCTTCCTACCTGTCTGGGTCTCCACAAGAGCTTTGAACTCTTGAAACCGCTTGAAGACCTCACTCTTGGTCTTTAAGAAATAAATCCAGGTTTTCCTGGAGTGATCATCAATGAATAAATCATAGTACTCATAGCCACTCAATGATACATGAGACATCCGACCACTCACATCGGTATGAATCAAGTCAAGGATCCCGATCGCTCTACTGTCACTGCTGGGAAAAGGGGATCTGGCAAAATTCCCCATAGCACATCCTCTGCATACATCAAGGTGATCAGAACTGAAATCTGGCACACTAGTGGTGATCTCCCGCAATGTACTCAAGGCCCCATGACACATGTGCCTCATCCTGCGGTGCCAAATCTCACACAACTTTGAACTGCTAGATCTGCTGCCAGTCCTATCTCGGGTGCTGCTACTCAATGCCATCAGGGATTGGAATGAGAACTTGTACACCTTGGCATGGCGCACACCAATCTCTCTAGCTGAAGAAGCTGGAGTTCCCCTAGGATATATAAGCACCTGCCCTCTCCTAAACAACAAATCATACCCTCTATCCTCAAGTGCTGAGACGGATATCAGGTTCTTCTTCATTCTAGGCACATATAGAACATCTGACACTTTCAAGGGAGGTTTGGGTCCCCTATCAAATGTCAATGTCTCCACACCGACTGTTCTAACAACGCTATCATCACCAAGTACTACCTCCATATCAGTATCACCCTCTGAAAGCTCTGAGAAGTATACTCTGACTCCTGTCATGGTGGGAAGCACTACTATCTAGTATCAACATACCAAATGCTAGAAGATGCTCTGCTAGCAGCGGGGAATGCACACTCCCTCTGAACCTATATGGCAGGTGATCCTGCACTAGTGACCTCACAAGCTATGAACCCAAACTCCTGATCAAATCTCTCTGAGAAGCTCTCTATCTCTGCAGAAATTGCCATGGGTTTGTCTTTCCCTTTCTTGTTCTTCTTCTCCAGACGCACAACAGCATAGTGTCCCAACTTTTGACAATTCCAACATTTGACTTTGGAATAGTCCTCCTTGTTCTGCTGCTTGCCTTTACCTTTGCTTTTGCCTCCACTACTGGAAGCTTGCTTCTTTGCTCTGCCCTTCTTGCCTTTTCCTAACAATGCCACATTGTCATCCTCCTCCAACTGTTTGGCTGCCCCAAGATGGTTCTTTTTTATCTCATTCTGAATGCAATCATCCCACAACCTCTCCCAATCGGGAACGTTTTCCCGAGCAACAATGCCATCCACAAAATTCTCCCAAGTCTTGGGACGACCATTCAAAGCAATTCTCACCAACTCAGTGGGTGCAATGATCTCACCTACGGCTACCAACTCATCTCTCACTGAAGTGATCTTTGTGAGGTATGTTGTAGCACTGTCAGTCTTAGCCATTTTAATGGCCTTTAGTTTCTCCTTTATGACCATTTCTCTGTTTTCATTTGAGCTCTAGTAAAGACTGGTCAAGGCTGTCCACATCTCATGTGCATAAGTCTTTCCTCTCACATGAGGAATGACATGGTCTTTGATTCATTCCAGAATCAATCTTTTTGCCTTAGCATTCTTTTTGTTAAACTCTGCCAACTGTACAGGGTCAGCAGGTACTACTACTGGGTTCTGTGTAGTATTTACCATAATGCCCCAGAGTTATGCTTCGTCAAAGATGCCTTTCTCTTGTTGTACGGTTTTTCCTTGGGATGCGTGCCAATAAATGTTGCTGCCCAGATTTGCTGAAGTGTCTTCTTGCTGCTCTCCTTCACTTCCTCATTACTCAGAAATTCTCAAAGATGCCATTCTTTTTGTTAAACTCTGCCAACTGTACAAGGTCAGCAAGTACTACTATTGGGTTCTGTGTGGTATTTACCATAATGCCCCAAACTTATGCTTCCTCAAAGATGCCTTTCTTCTGCTGTACAGTTTTTCCTTGAGATGCGTGCCAATAAATGTTGTTGCCTAAATTTGCTGAAATGTCTTTTTGCTACTCTCCTTCACTTCCTCACTACTCAGAAATTCTCTCCTTGATCTCTCTTCTCTTTCTCTCAAATGCTCATGAAAGAATAAGTTGATATTTTCCTCTTCTCTTCTCCTTTTATTCTCTAAATGACTTTTTGGGTTACCCTAAGATCTAATGGCTGAGATTCATTTAGATCTAGGGATGAGAATAAATGTGCATTTAATTCTCACTTTCTATTTTTTAACTCACCTACTTAAATAAAGACCCACTTAGCCTTTTATTTCCAGACACTTTTTCACTTTTTAATTCTTCATTCACTTTTTAATAAAGTCACCTTTAAAGTAGAATGTAACTTTACCACCTATAAAGTCACTTTTAAATTAAATTGACTTTACCACTTATAAAGTCACTTTAGGAAAAAAGTAAAAAAATAAATTTGGACACTTTTCCCTAGGCCAAAGATCAAAGTCTTCGGGAACCACTTGTCATCTGGTACCCAAATTTTAACAAAATAAACTTTATAAAAATCAATAGGATTCAAGATGATGATGTCAACCATGGGGGATGATTCACCATTTTTGGAGTAAAAAAGTAAAAAAAATAATAAAATAATAAAACTAATTTTTCAACTCATATTTTCAACTAATCTCCCTAATTTTTCGCTAAAATTTCAAGCGGGGTACTCATTGGATGCAAAATTTAATTCCCCATCCAAGGAGTACCCATGTTGCATACTTTCGATGGACCCTACTACACAAAAAATGAGAAATACATGAAAAAACATGATTACAAACACATTTTTCATGGATTTCTCATTTTTCGTGTAGCAAGGTCCATCAAAAGAGGTCTTCAAGAGCTATCAAACATTGCTTCTTCCTTACTCGTTGGCTCTCCCATCTCAGCTACAACTATTGTCTTCCCACGTGCCTCTGGATCAGGTGTAATCCCCAACTCTCTTTCCTTGCTCCTGTACCTCTGCCTCTAGTAAGTGATGTTCTACTTATCCTCCTCATTCATAGGAAACTTCTCCCACAGTTGAGCCAAGATCTAAGCTCTAATACCACTATAATGTTCCAAACTAGGAAAACAATGATATGCAAGCAAACAATAAATACAACACCAGAAAATTTAAACATTCGGTGCACACCCATGTAAAGACCATAAATGATAACAAGCTCAGCGATTTTATTAAGAAATGGGAGCAATATTACAATAGTGTGGAAGAAGTGCACCTGGGCTTGCCTTAATGGCAAGCGTGACAAGCCCAGGTGATCAAATGACAAGCCCAGATGGTAGAATCAGCTGCTATAATGATGCACAGCGCTGCCCCAGTAAAACTGCACTGTCTGCTTGAAAGATGCTATTAGAAGCCCCACCTCTCGTACTCAGAAAATTCCACAAAATTAACCCCGAACTCCTCAAACAAAACCCACTTTGGCCTAGTTTTGACCCCAAAAATTCAGCCCCCAAGTAACACGTCCTCCTCCAGCTATTGGAAAATACGGCTTCCCTGCAACTTTAGTAAAAGCCCTTCCAAATCACTCCAAAAATGTTGAGATACACTCCCACAAGCTTCTCCTTATTTCTCCCATAAAACTCTTGCCCCACAACTTGACCCACAAACTCCCACATGTGCCCAGTGAGAGGCTTTTGCGCTGACCCTAGATGTTGCAATTTATGGTGCTCTCAAGCAACCATCTCTTGCTCCCAAATTCCTCCCAAAGGCTAGTATTCCACTGAAGCTCTTTTACCAAAATTCTCTTGGCAATTGCACCCCGGAAGACCCCTGAAACAACTCCCATGTATTTCCTTCCTACGTCCTCCTGGAATACGCACTAGCTAGGTAAATGGCTGAGTGTTAAGCTTTAAATCCCCTCCAACCCTCCTTCAAAATGATAGAATGGTACCTTCCTAAGGTCGCACTCGTAGTCCACCGAAGAAAGGGTGAGTTCTCCACTTGGAAAACTCGATGCTAAACAACAAGTTACCCGACCAAGCAGCTCAAGTAACTAGAGTGAGTTTGATAGGCAAAAGATACCAAATGAGGCTAAGCCTCTCTTATTTATAATTCGTGGGCCTTCTTTCCCACGTGGGCCCCCCCTCCATCTAGCCTTCCGATTCCCTTCTTGGCTATTCGAACTTTTCCCTTAGAAAAGTGCATTTTTCCTTCATGTGGGTGGCCCCCACGCTCCATCAACAAAACATTATGTCCTCCCTTTTCCTCCTAAGTCTTTTTCCCAAAATTTTGTGGGTCCCATGGCCTCCAAAAATGTCAAAATTGTGGAAAATGAACCTGTGGCAAATTAATTTAGGAAGGGACATTACGGTCCTCACCTCCCAAATGTTGCTTGTCCCCAAGCAACTTCAACGTTGGATGCTCAAGTATGTGTTCACCCTCCCAGGTGGCATCCTCATCTGGTAAGCTCCTCCAACACACCAAATACTCTCTGATAGTTCTGCTCCTCAGCTTCCTTTCCCTAGTCTCTAGAAAGGCTTCCGGCTCCAGAACTAAATGCCCCTCATCATCAAGTGGTGGCAACTCCACAATTGCCATCACCTGCTACCCCAACACCTTCTTGAGACACGAAATATTAAATACGTTGTTGATTTTGCTACTCGGGGGAAGATCCAGCTCATAGACCACCTCCCCAACTCTCCTAATCACCCTGTACGGCCCATAGAAACGCGGTTGTAGCTTCTCGGCCCCTTTTTGCTTCAATGTGGACGGACGATATGGCTGTAATCACAAGAAAACCAAGCCCCCCTCCTCAAACTACCATTCAATCTTGTGCCTATCTGCATACATCTTCTGTTGATTTTGAGCTGTCAATATGTTATCCTTGAGAGCCTTGAGGATGTCTTGGCTCTCTTGGATCCAATCTTTAGCCTTTGGGGCCCAATTGTCTCCAAAAACAATGTCAGCAAAAGACAAAGCATCATAACCATATAAGGCACGGAAGGGTGACATACTAATGGACATGTGATGGGTGGTGTTGTAGTAGTACTCGCCTAGGTGTAGCCATTGAATTCATGCTCTCTACTACCCGGTCACGTAGTTCTGAAGATAACCCTCCAACCATTTGTTAACCCTCTCAATTTGACTATCAGACTATGGATGGTAACTCGTGCTCGGGGTGAGTTCAGTGCCCACTAATCTTAAAAGCTCTGGCCAAAATGCTCCCATGAACCAACTGTCTCTGTCACTAACTATAGTCGTTGGAAGTCCATGCAAACAAAAGACATCCTTGAAGAATAACTCGTCCACCTGTGACGTTGTATACTAGGTCAGTATGGCAAAGAAGTGGGGCTTGGGCATATTTGGTCAGTCAGTCTACCACCACATATATACAATCCTTCCCCTACACTGCTAGGAGCCCCGTGATGAAATCCATGGAGATACTCTCCCATTTCCCCTCAAGAATGGGAAGTGGCTGCAACAACCCAACTGGATGAGTCAACTCCCCCTTGTTCCTCTAGCAAGCCTCACACTCCTGCACATATCTCAATACGGCCCCCTTGAGACCTTTCTATGTGAAACACTCTCTGACTGTCATGTATGTCTTCCAAAACCCCTGGTGTCCGAATAGTGGGGAGTCATGAGCTACATGGAGAATCCTCTCCTTCAATTGCGAACCCGACACCAAGAATATGCGCCCCTTGTAGTAAATGACCTCAGCCATCACCCTATAGCACTCATCAGTGTGAATGCCCTCCAATATTTCGCATGCCCGCCGGTCCTTGGAGTACTCCACCAACAACTGTGCCTTCTAGTCATGGAAAATGCTCATGAGTGAAAGTGTCGCATGCCTCCTGGATAATGCATCTGCTACTATGTTGTGCTTGCCCTTGACATAATCAATGTCAAAATTGTAGGCCTACACCTTGCTGACCCACCTCTATTGCCTGTCACTGAGGCCCTGCTGCCCCATAAAATGGCAAAGACTATTGTGGTCAGTCTTCACCCGGAATCTGTTGCCCACTAGGATACAATGTTGAGACCATACATATATACGATCTACACGGATCTGAGATCATTGCCATAATATACTAGAACGAAATCATTTACTATACAAAGATGTTATCTTATACCATTGTGAGTGCCATACCATTACAGAGATACGAATACAAGTTCATAGGTGTGTGAGATTAATGCCACAACAGTGAGAGAATTGCTATCACAAGATCAAAACATATGTCGTTATATATGAGAATCCAAGAGTGAAAGTTCATGAGATCAACAGTTGTGAGAATCCTGTAGTCGATGCCAGTGAGACTATACAACAGCAAAACCTTATGCCATAGAGCAAGATCATATGAGCGAGAGAGAGATCTGGAAAAATAAATGCGAGAAAGATAATCTTGTAGCCACAGTCTGGCAAGATAGTGATGTGATCCGTGAGAGACAGATTGTGTGCAACCAAGAACTTCAAAACTTCGATGTTGTGCGAAGGCGGACACGAACCTCCGAATAATTACCAATTCGATGATCTTTAATGGGCTCCCATCAATATGTATTTATATTAATTGTAACCCTTGTAATTTAGAGAGGCTGACTTTAGTATAGGAGGGAATACTTTTATTTGAATTTGTGTTAAAATTAGCAACTAGGCCAAATTCCAACTTCGGACAACGCATTTGATGGAGATGATGATTGCATTGGATTCCTCTTTTCGAGAGTTTGGACAAGCAGAAGTGTGATTTTAAATTTATGCCCACACGTGCAAATTGTTCAAGTCGGTCTCATCATTATGTAGGCTCAAGAAGCCCAATGGATGTGTCTCTTCACCCACAACAAATTGTATAAATACAAGAGACCTCTCACCTCATTTGGCACATCCATCACTCACACAATCTTCTCTCTCTTCATTTGATTGGTTCGTATAGCTATTGGACAGCTTCTCTCTCTCACACATGTGGCAAGGAGGACAAGTTTTATGGGCAAAAATACAAGCTGAAATTTCTGAGTTTTGGGAAAGATTTGACCAGCATTGACCGAGGGTTTGTTGACCAAGTTTGGCTGCGTTTTTGAGGTCAAAAGTTTGATTTTTCTAGGCCGCATCTCTAGACACAAAAAAATGAGAAATTTTGGGTTGTTTGACCTACGTTGACTTCAGGGTTGACTGTTGTTTGACCGCATAAAAATTACAACAATTTTCTCTCTCATTTGATCGAGTTTGACCAAGTTGTTTTGGGTTGAATTTGTCATGATCAGGCCAAGTTTGACTGAGGAAGACCAAGTTGCTTTGAGGACAATTTACTGTTGTTTTCTAGTTAGCGCTGAAGTTTCACTACAGTTGATTGCAAAAATTTACAGGGTTGTTTTGACTTTGTATTGGGCAAGTCAATTTGACTTTTGTACTCTCTCTGCTGAACTTTTGATTTAATAATAAGAAGAATTTATCAAAGGGTTTTCCCCACATTGAGGTTTTTCCCTCGCATCCGCCAAATCCGGTGTCCTCTTGTCTTGGCTTGTCTTCTACATTTTGTTTCATGTTCTATTTTCTTTTACTGTCAATGTGATTATTATGATTGCTATTGAAAATTGTTATTGGGCTACTAAGGAACATTGAAGTAAATTGTGATAAGAATAGAACATACCATTGTTAACTAAAATTAACATGGTATCAGAGCCCAGGTGAAGATAAAGCCCAAGCAAGAGTGATAAAAGCAATCACTAAGGGAAAGTTGTTGGACAAGAATATTGGTCTAGCTTCAATGACGACTACATCATACTTCAAACCCGAGGACAAGCTCAGAAACAAATCCGACTATCATGCATGGAAGATGACTTTGGAAGAGAATGATGCTTTGGACTATGTAAAGGGAAGAGTGTTGGGGCCTCCTTCAAATGCACATGCTGCTGCAAAAACAAAGTACAATAAAGTTGAAGTAAAAGCTAAGAAAATCATTGTAGACTCCATTCAAAATCATTCGATTGCCTATATTTCTGATTTGGAAACATCTAAGGAGATGTATGATAAGTTGGATGGGATGTTCAAATTAAACAATGCAAATCAAGTTCTCTTTCTCAAGAACAAGTTGAAAGACATCAAGATGGATAGAGGAGAGTCCATTCAATCCTACTTCATGAGGATTACCGAAATCAAGAATGATCTTCTATCTATTGGAGAAGTTGTTGGTGATAGGGAGCTCACCCTTATTGTACTTGGAGGTCTTACAAGAGCATGGAATGTGTTTAACACCAACATCCTCAACAATGACGGGATTCTAGGTTTTGATGAATTATTAGCTAGATGCACTCAGGAAGAAATAAGGATGATGGAGAGAGATAAGCCCTCAAATGGAAATGATCCGCTCATGCTAAGAGGAAGAACAATGTTGGTCCAAGGAAACAAGGTCAATGAATCAAGTCGAGATTCAAAGAAGGGAGAAAAGGAAGATGCTACAATTGCAACAAGTTTGGCCACTACGCTAGGGAGTGTCCTCACAAGAAGGATACTCCAAGGGATGATGACAACAACAACTACAAAGGCAATGGCAATCAAAGGAACACCAAGTTCAAGAATAAAGGAAAGAGGAATGCTCCCACTGCTCAATATGGAAATGGTCATCCTCCCAAAAGATCAAGAAATTCCAAGTATGAGGAAAATAATGTTGTAGAAAAGCAAAATTAATTTTATCTTATTTTCGCTGTCTACTGCCTCTCCTCCAGACACATTCGATCATTGGTTGATTGAAAGTGGAGCCTCAAGGCGCTTCACCGAGTACAAAGAGGCCCTCTCAAATTTGGTTGAAAAGAAGACTAACTTGCAAATCATACTTGGAGATAATGCCACCTATCCGTTGAAAGGTATAGGTACTATCACTCTTCACTTGAATCCAGGTCAAACCATTCATCTACAAGAAGTATTGTATGTGCCCAATTTGAAAAAGAACTTGGTATCTATTTCTGCGATGGAATATAAAGGCTTCAAGGTAGAATTCACTGATGGAAAGGTACGCCTTTGGCAAAGAAACCCTAAAGATGAATTTACACTTGGATTTAGGGTTGATGGTCCTTATCAAGTTTGAGGAAGTACTCTGGGAGCCATGTCCCGCGACACTTCTCTTCAATCTGAATTGTGGCATTGGAGATTTTTTCACCTTCATTACAAATCCTTACCTAGGGTAAGGAAGATGATCACATGTATGCCTGATTTCAACATGAATCATGAAGGTGTTTGTCAGGGTTGTACAGCTGGGAAACTTACAAGGGGACCATTCCCCTCAAGCGAAAGTCAAACTTCTGATATTCTTCAACTGATCCATTCTGACCTATCTGGTATGTTTCCTGTAACATCATTAGGAGGATACTTATATTATGTTATCTTTGTGGATGGCTTCTCTCACAAAACATGCATCTATTTCTTGAAAAAGAAGGATGAAGTGTTCAAATGGTTTCGTGCTTTCAAAGCCTTGGTGGACAATCCAAAGGGAAGAAGATCAAAATATTGAGGATCAACAATGGAACCGAATATGAATCAGATGAATTCAATGACTTTTGCAGAGAGGTTTCCATTAAGAGGGAGACAATCATTGCATACACCCCTGAGAAAAATGTAGTTGTTGAAAGAAAGAATCAAACAATCATGGAAGCCACCCATGCCATGCTTCATGATCTAGGTCTACCAAATTTCTTATGGGGAGACGCTGCAAATATTGTCGTATATGTTTAAAAAAGGTGTCCACACCAATCATTGAATTTGAAGACACCCGAGTAAGTTTTCACTAGTAAGAAACCTGATGTTTCTCATTTTAGAATATTTGGTTGCCTGGTGTATTTTCATGTGCCTAAAGAGAAGAGAAACAAGTTGGGAGCATGTAGGAAGAAAGGAACATTTGTAGGCTATAGTGAAAATTCAAAGGCATATAGAATCTGCGTCTGGTCAACGAGATGTGGAAGTAAGTCATGATGTTACATTCGATGAAGATACTGCTCTCGGGAAAGCTAGAGATCTCTCCATTTCAGGAAAAGAGAATGATGATACTACTCAAACATAAACATAAACACAAAGATATAAACAGTGTAAACATAAACACAGAGATGCAGCAGAAATAAAACTTCATTTCATTAACATCAAAGAACTAAAATATCTTTACATATAGAATGGAAATAAACTAGCTCGGGCGATGGTAGCTTATCTCTGAGAAGAGATGTGGTGGCTACATGCCTCTCAAATGTGTTACAATGAGGCTCAAGGGTCTTTTTATTATTGAACAACAAAGGAAAACCCTAAACAACCAAAATGCTAACCCCAAGAGATGAAACACCAAGAGTTTGTGAGCCCCATTGGGGTTAATTGGGCAACCAACTTCCCAAGGTCGTAACTTGGTCATATGATCTTCGTTTGGCAGATACGATACCTCGTTTGAAAGATCTCTCCGTGTACTACAAGATTAGTTGCATCGCCTACGGCAATAGGCTTGCTACAAACCTCAAAAAACGTCGTTTAGGGGGTAAAAACAACTCCGGAAGTTGAGGACCCGAAAAACTACTAAAAATAGTAAATGCTACTATAATCAAGGAAACAGATGAAACTGACTGGAGGTCTAGGTGGAATAGGCAGGTGGCCACCAATATCCACCTAGATCAGTCCTTCCCCCTTAGGAAGCAATGGTCCCCATTGCATGCAGAACCTCCCTAAGGTGAGTAAATTTCTGTTAAACGTAGTCCCTGGTGAACCACTTGCCCTGGTGAAGGAGTTGGCCTGCTTTGACAACTCGATATAGTTGGATCCTCTTCTAGCGAGTGTTCTTGATCTGTGTGTCCACGATCCTATCAGTTGTGGCCTGGTCGATGTAGCTTGGGTTGAGCTTTGTTGGTGTCAATTGCTCAGCAACGTCGGATGTGTCCAACAATAGAGGAAAGTATGGTCGCAACCGATCCACATTGAATACTGGGTGTAGACCAAGGAACGGCGGAATGCTGAGCTCCAAGACATTGTCCCCTATAGCCTTGGTGATGGTATACGGCCCATATCGGAGTGGGCAAAGCTTGCGATGGGGCCCAGCAAGGCGCTCCTTCTGCAAATGTAACCAAACTTTGTCACCCACCTGAAACTTGTGTGGAACTCAATGTTGATCATGACGTTGCTTGTACTTAGCATTGGCCCTATCCAATATTTCATGGACCTACTGGCGGATGTACTGAATGTGCTCAATAAAGTTGTTAGCCCGATCAACTTCGGACTGGACATGAGTTGAATCTGCTTGAGTAGCTGCAAATGGTATGACCACATTAATGGGACATAGTAGCTGGAATCCCAACCCCACCTGAAAGGGGCTATGGCCCGTTGGGCTATCGAGAGCTCTGTTGTAGCTATGTTGGACATAAGGGAGGCTTTCATCCCGTGTGTGTGCATGCTTCGATTTGTACATGTGCAAAATGTGCACGATCATGTTGTTGATGGCCTCTGTTTGGCCATTAGTTTGGGGGTGGAAGGTCGTGGACTTACTGAGATTGGTATCCAACATCAAACAGAGGCTTGACCAAAATGTACTCAGGGACCTGTTGTCCCGATTTGAGATAATGGACTGTGGGATCCCAAAATGTACCCACACTCGTTCAAAGAAGAGTTTAGCGATGGCTTTTGTTGTGATGTTCTTCTTGCAGGCTGCCAAAATGGCCATCTTAGAGAATTTGTTGACGACCACGAACACAAAGTCGAAAATGTTACCACTCAAACTAGCAGGGGGTCCCAGAGGAGCACTTGCTAGGTCAAAGGCAACAATGAAGCTTAAAGCCCACTGTCACCACAGCTAAAGCTTCCTACTCTTTACATACTTTCACCGATGGGAGGAGACCCGATATATAGAGAATCACTTATAAAAGATAGATCAACTAAGATGAAAGTGAAGTGATCTTGATAACCCTTTCCTAGGAGAGACTCAAGAGTGGGACTCGCTTGCTTCATTGTTGCTCTTGACCTAACAAGTGCCCCTCTAGGACCCCCTGCTATTTTGAGTGGTAACATTTTGGTGTTGTTGTCGGGGAATGAACCGGGGTCACCCACGTGACAGGCAGGAATACTCACCACTATACTACAACAAAGGCCTAACATGTAATCCATGGAGATGGATTCCCAAGGCCAACTAGGAGTAGGCAGAGGAGTATATAGGCCTTGCTTCTTGATTGTTGGTTTGGCAATGGCGCAGGCAATGCAGGGTGTGATGTACTTTCCAACATCCTATCGAAGGTTCGGCCAATAAAAATACTTCTGCGACACTGCCACTATTTTCTCTACTCTGAAATGTCCAGCGACCTGACTGTAGTGCACCTCCCAAATCATCTTGATATGCTCGCTTGTAGGAATACAAAGGTGTCCCAAGTAGCATCACAATGCGCCCTGGAGGTGAAAATCTGGAACTTGCTTGCCTTCCAAGAGCATCTGGTATGTGTTGCCGAAGACTAGATCGTTGTTGTAAAGATGCGACCACCCCAAATGATCCGGATTTAAATAGGAACGCAATAAAATACAGAGATAACCATAAAGACAGATATGCAGTGGAAATAATACTTCATTTCAT
>APFE030102625.1:104747-121759 GCA_000404065.3 Pinus taeda | reverse complement strand
GAAACAATGGAAAACCCTTCACATTCCAAAACCTAACCCTAGAAGATGAAACGCCAAATTGTGGGCCCCGTTTTTGGGTAAGTTGGTACATCAACTTCCCGGGGTCGCAAATTGGTCATATTATCTCCATTTGACGCGCATGATAGCCCGTTGGAAAGATCTCTCCGAGGACTACGACAGAAAAGATGATCTTTTGACAAAAAAAACGCAAGCGGTAGATTTCCAAAAAACGTCGTTTAGGGCCTCAAAATGGCTCCGGAAGTTTAGGACCTGAAAAACTGCTAAAAATAGTAAACTGTGCTATAATTAAGGAAACTGAAAAAGCTGAAAGAGATAGTTGTTGGGGTCCAAATGGATAGGTGGGTGGCCACCAACATCCACCTGGATCACCAAAGTTGCGTGTCCACAAGAGTCGAGCACAGTGGTCAGTGCCATAACTAGTAGTCGGCTGAGACAGTCTACAACATTATTGGTGTTGCCCTTCTTATACTTGATGTTCAAATGGAACTGTTGCAGATATGTGGACCATTTTTTATGGTGATCGTTTTGCAACTTCCCTTGTGTCTGTATGCATTGCAGGGATTGGTGATCTGTGTCGATGACCGTTTCCTTCCCCAGAATGTAATGCTTCCATTGCCGGCAAGCTTGCACAATAGAATACATATATTTGTCATAAGTGCGATACTTTCAGACTGCATCTAAAAGTGTCTCACTATGATATGCCATCAGATGCCCCTGATGGGTATAATCTGCACCAATAATGTAGTCGGAGGCATCTGCCTTCAAATGGTTGTTGCAGGTCCGGTAATGTGAGCACTAGTGCAGAGCAGAGGCAACGCTTCAACTTGACAAACACCTTCTGTTGGGATTCAGACCAAAAGAACTTTTCTTTCGCTCCGCTCTTCGTGACTTGATTTAAGGGCCAAGTGATGTGAGAAAATCCCAACATAAACTTGCGATAGAAATTGGCAAGACCCAAAAAGTTGTAGAGCTCTGTTAGAGTAATTGGGGTTGGCCAATCTCGAATAACTTGTATCTTGGTTGGGTCCATATGCACACTCGGCTCATTAATGATGTACCATGGATATTGAACCTTGGTCATACCAAAAGTGCATTTCTCCAAATTGGCACAATTTCTATTGTCGCAAAATTTGAAGGACTTGTCGATATGCTATATGTGCTCTCCCCAACTCCAGTTGAAGATCAGGGTGTCGTCCAGGTACACTACCACGAACGAGTTGGTAAAGGGTCGCAAGATGTTGTCCATCAGCCACATGAAGGTTATGGGAGCATTCGTCAACCCAAAAGGCATGACCAGCCATTCGAAAAGGCCCTCTTTTGATTTGAAGGCAGTATACCACACATCGAAGGGTTCAATTGGTACCTGGTGATAACCAGACTTCAAGTCAATCTTGTTGAAATATTTGGCCCCCTTAAGCTGGTCCAGAAAGTCATCAATTCATGGGATTGGATACCTATTCCGAATTGTGATCTTATTTAGCGCCCGATAGTCAATACAGAGTCTCCTAGTGTCGTCTTTCTTCTGTAGCAACACGATCAGGCTCCCACAGGGTGATGAACTTGGTCTGATGTTCCCTTTCTACAATAGCTCCTAAATTTGCCTCTTAATTTCATCGTTCTCCGGAACAGAGCTTCGGTAGATCGGTCTGTTCGGTAGCAGCACGCCCGGGGTTAGATCGATTGAGTGCTTGACCTGACAGTGTAGGGGTATCCATGTGGGTGAGGTGAAGCTATCCCTGTACTCTTCTACGACCTTATCGATCTTTTGTTGCTATGCTGAGGAGCTTTGTCTAGAGGCTATGGATGTGGCCACAGTCTTCTTCTTACCCTGAGGGCGAATCATTAGGAAGACAAATTTCCTGGTCTGGGAAATGATCTTACTGCATTCCTTCGCAGAGATCAAAGATACGGCGGTAGGCGGTACTACCTCTGGTATCTTGTATAATTTATTTCCCACAGAAATAATGACAGTGCGAGGCCTAGACTTATACATAGCATGACGTTTCCACAAGTATGGTTGGCCTAATAATACATCACAAACTTTAAGATGAGCAACATCACACAGTACTTCATCTGTGAAGGGCTTGATGCTGTAGGGAAGGCGACACTATTGGCTGACGCGGAGATCTTACCCTTAGTGAAGCCACCCGATGGTGTACGGTTGCGGGAGTGGTGTATTCGATAGGCCTAACCACTTCACGGCCTCTGCTGAAATGAGGTTCTTTTTGTTGAGAATTCAATAGGGCAGTGAATATGTTAATTCTCTTTAACTTGATAACTCTTTGTGCTACCTTTTACCTTATTAGCTTTGTTCCTTATTATTACAGTGTGAGATACATCAAACAGCTACCAAAACAATAAGAACAGTGACACAGTATATAGGTTACAAGCCAAGGCCAAAACCCCTCCTCTTGAGGGGAAAACCTTTAAATCTCCTCTTCTTATAGATCCTTCAATTGACGAATACCATGACCTAGTGACTCAGACAAATACCCTCCAAGATCAAGATCAACTCGACCTCCTACTGCGAGAACTTCGACCTATTGTAGATCTGAAATTCTGTCTCCTGACAATTGTTGTTGCTCCTCTTAAAGACTTTGATCTCCTTCGTATAGCCTCCTCTTCCCTTCGCTTGCCTTTCCTTCAGAATTAAGGCTAGTGAGACAACCTAAGTAACCTTCGCTTGACTTTATTTCTCTTTCCTCCAAAACCAAAGATAGCCCCAACGCAAAAACCCTAGCTTCAACTTGCATGTGGGAGAGAGAGAATTAGCCCAAGCACTTCGACCTTCTTCGACCTCTTCTTCGTCCTTCTTCTTTGACCTTTCTTAGTTCTCTTCTTCACATAGAATGAGATGTGAGCAAGTGTGTCTAATGGAGGACGAGTTCCTCTTCAGGGGTAGACGTGGCTCTTCATGTAGGCCAATTTGATCTTGGAGGTATTTCAACACTTTAAAGACAACAAATTTTTCTTTACAAGATACAATATGCCCATAGGATCTTCGATATATGACAATGACTCTTAAACCTAGGACAAACCCTAGAAGTACTCAATGGGTGCTTGACCTATAAAATAAAAGAACTTGAGCATGAAACCCATACTCCAATAATAATAATTTATTTTCATTTTATAATTTACAAGAATACATTTCATACTTATGAAGACCGAACCTAGTTACACATTTTTCAACGCTCCCTCTTAACTAGGGAGGTATTCATAAGAGGTACATGGTCATCCTCAATCTGAAGATATCTCATAAAAAAGAGTCAGATTGGTAACCCATCTATCTAACATCATATTTAACCAACATTGTCACATAGCAAGGCCTTGAGTAACAACTCTATCTCTCCACAAGATCAAAGCACAGTGGTGGCAAGACCAATGATTTATAGATACCATCATCATTTTTGCTCAAAGTACATACTCCACCCGCGTGTTCACTAAGTATGACCTTCCTTTGGACTATTCTTATCTTGGATAGCTAGTCCTCAAAGAATATCGGTCCACGACTACTCTTGTCTTGAATGTCCTACCACATTCTCAAAGAGTATCAAATGTTGGATGGTTACCCAATCCTCCATTCTTTCTTCCCAAGTGAAGACAAGAATGTAGTGTCTATCTCTCCCTCTCAATTAGAGAGGATGCTATTAGGTTCCTATAATAATAGGGATCATAATTTTGAATTGACTATGTTAAGTCTTGTAATATTGTACATACCTTTACTTTCTGCAAAATGTTTTCCCATGTAAAAATTAAAAAATGTAAAGAGGATATGTCCTAAAAGAATAATCAAAGGAAAAAAAAAATGAAAAAGTAAAAAAATGTAAAAAATATGAACCCCAAAAAAAGAGATAAAAATAGATCATGAAAGTGTGCAAATTCAAATGCCACTACCTTTTACCTTACTTTGCAAAATAAGATTGTGTGCAACTTGTCAAAAATGCCACAATCCATGATGTTCAAATAGTTTAATCTTGACTCATTCATGCTTTAAATTTCATGTTGATAGATAGAGAATAAAGATCTAGCCCAATTGTTTAATCTTGGCAGATCATTAGTCAGGTAGAGAATAATAATGAGCTCATCAGTTTAATCTGGGCCATGGGAAGTTATAACGTTAAAATTAGATAGTTTGTTTATCAAAAGAAAAGGAATAAAGGGTCAGCAAGCTCAAATGCACCCAATGAATGAAGAAAAAATGCTAAGATAAATAAAGGGTAGGTAGAAGAAGTTTTGCAAGTGCACAAGGTTGCTAAGTCAAAAAACACATTCATCATGCTTAATCCTATGTTTCGTGTGCAAGAGGAATTGTGAAAGAGAAAGGATATTCACTAAAGCTTATTTACTAATTTCCCCTCATTTCACTACATGCCCACATACTTATTTGCTAATTTCTCCTCATTATCCTTTCATTACTCATAAAAACCCTTTCCCTTCATTTTGACCTTTTATCCCTTTGTTTCACACATTTCCCTACATCTTACCCTTCAAAAAATCATTCCCCCTTCCCAAAACCCCTTTCCCTAGTGTGAAACATATTTCCATCACAAATAATACTTTCCCCCCTTATTAATTTCCCTTTTCCCCTTGAAAACCCACCAAACCCCCTTATCCTAAGTTATTTCCTAGCCTATAGTTCCACTTTATGTATATTACCCCCCCACTGTATAAATCCCCGACCCTCACTAAACCTTTGATTATATGTAACCCGCCACATTATTAATCCCCGGGCCCCGCCAACCACACCCCGACTCAGCCCTTGCAACTCCGTTGCGCGATAACCCTCCAATCTCCCACCTCCAGATCCGACGGCCCATATCCATATCGCGCGCTCCCATTGTCCGATAGTTAAAATCCCAAAAGCACGCGACATTCATGGCTTTTCCCGAGCGCCCTTTTGCTACGTGGCAACCCTACGTTATATCGTGTGCTCTCAAAAAATACTGCCCTCCACTCAAAAGCGGTGGAATATGCCACAAAACCACCTCCCGTTCCACAACAGCCCCCTCAGAAGACCGACCTCCAACTGTCTCCTCCTGCGCGAAAGCCTCCTCCGACTGTTTCACTGTGTATCCCCGGAAGCCCTATCATCCATTGTTGTGCGGTGATTAGCAGAATGGGAGCTTGGATAAACAGTTTTGATACTAGTTCCAAAACCTGTTTATTCCAAGATTCGCAAGGAAATGTATTCAAAGGATTTATTCAGAAGGAAAAGACAATTATCACAAAGCAAGAAGAAATCATTTACACAAAAGAAGTAATGGTTGAAACAGAGATAAATTCCATAAAGTAAAAAAGAAAAATAGATATATATAATCCCTCTTTCTACCCCTTACTTCACAAAACCCTATTAACATAAAGTTTTGGACTTTACATTAATTTCTCCCCAGAAGCCTATACTACCTCTTCCCCCTGCAAAGTCAACCAATGGCCCACCCCGCACTAAGAATTAAACCCCCTTCATTTTTATTTGCCTTGAAATTCATAAAAATAAATGAACGATTAAAATTCCATATTGTGCGCTCAGCTCATCCAACACTTAACACTCAAAAGCACGCGAGATTAGTGGTTTTCCCAGCCCACCTTTTCACTACGTGGCAGCCACGTTATATCGCGTCCTCTGAAAAAATACCACCTACCACTCAAAAGCGATGCGATAAACCATTAACTATTTTGGTTTTAAATCTTATAAATGTTACGGGAATATAGGGTGGATTAAGTGTAATATTTCAGAACTATGGGTGAAACCATACTTGAGGGAAAATTACATAGCCACAGGCAATATGAGACTAAGGTTGTGGAATGAGATTCAAAGGTAAAATGGTTTTACAGTGGCACATGAAATAAAATTCACGGATACCATGAATTTATCAGAGAAAATACAAGGGAAAATTTCACATGAAACCAATTTACAGGCATGGTGAAATCAATTTACAGGTGTGGTGAAATCAATTTACAGGTGTAAAAACATGTTGCAGGTAAAAGTAAAAGAGTAAAGTGAGAATACTCTTCCAACCATACAAATCAACACATGGTTTTGCAAAACCATCCAGGTGTTCTACAAGGATAAAAAGAATTTACATACAGATAAAATGAATTTACAGAAAGAGTAAGAGGAACAAAACTACACATGGTTTTGTGAATTCATGGAAAGAGAAAACAAAACCACAAATTGGAAACAACACATGGTTTTGTAGAAATTTAATTATAAATTTCATTTAAAATGTTTTGGAAATATTATTCAAATATATATATTATTATATATTTTCCAAAATATTTTGTGACAGTAATGGATGATAAAACAGCAGGGCAGTCACAGGATCAACCATCAGTGAGGGAAGTTTTAGATTATCAAGTCAGAGGATCAACAAGCAGTTGAGTGAATTGGTAAGAAAAAGAGAGGTACATCTGCATCTGCTAGTTCATCTGCCAGCACAACAAAAAATTTGGGTACACATCCTACCTGCTCCCACTTCCACAGCAACAGCGTTTGCACAACACATTCCACCAGAACTATTAATCTGCAACAATTAGAGCTTTAAGTTCATATATAGTCTAAAAATGTCCCATCTGTTAGAGACAACATTTATTGTAAACAGTTTGTAAATTTTGTATAGATACTTCTGCTTTTGAAGTATTAGAGTGGTGGATGGCTAGACATTTCTATAGTTGTATTGATCTGTAACCTGAGGGTTCATTGTACCAAGTTTTCAAGTCAACAGAATGGACTGATTAATAAAGAGATTGCATTACAGAATTCATGTGTTGAGCTACTTCAGTGGAGTATTTTCTTTCTCAAATTTGTTATTTTCTTAAGTGTTTCACAAAATTGCATGTTATCTAAATTGAATGAATTAACTGGAATTATATTACAGAATTTGTTTAAGTACACTTTGTCTTGAATAGTTAATCATTTTAATGTTTTCTTCTGATATCCAGATTAGGGAACCCTTCATTGCTCCTTAGTTTCGATTGACCCCTACTGTTTCCTTCATTATCCGGTTTAAGGAACCCTTAATTGCTCCTTGGATCCAATTGAAAACCACTTCACAATCCTGCCTTAAGATCTAAAATTTACTCAGCTACCTTGCCCTGTAAACACTATCTGTAAAACTTGATTAAGTCCTGTTTTCACGACACTTGACCCCATAGCCCAATGGTAAAAGACATCCCTATATCCATCTAAGTCAATAATCCCACCACCAAATCAAAATCAAAACCCAAGTACAATCATAACTAGCCTAAAATCAATTAATCAAACAAAGTTAAATCATAAAGAGAGAGCCCTCTCTGAGCATTAGGAAGGCTAAATCCTAATCTCCAAAGTAGTTTTGTTGTTACCTCTATCATTTCTTTAAAATCAACTCTAGAGAAATTTTGGAGTGATAACATATTGGCGACCATACTGGGGACGAGAAAATTTTCTTCAAATCTAAGCTGATGGTGGACAATGATTAGACACACAAAGGTTAAAATCATCCACCTGGCGACTCCAGCTCCAAATCAATTTCAAAATCAAGACTCCACTGGAGGAATGAACCTGAAAGAACAATATGAGAAGATCAGGTTTCTAACTTGGATTGTTATCGAAGACATCATGTTCTTTCTCATCAAGAAGGCTTTTCAATGTATATTGTATTCTAAAAAAGATCTTAAATTAATTTTTGATTATTTTCCTTTGAAGATTGTAAATATATATTCTCCTTATCCATTTGAGTAGCTTTCCTCTGAATCTTATGAAGATCATTTTCCAATTGAGAAGCCTCAAGCAATCAGGACTAATCTTACAATCCCTGTACATATTCTTGTACCTTGTAAAGTTCCTAATAGATATAAGCCCCTCATGTTACCTCCTATACTCCATTATTTTCTTGATAACTATTACAAATATCTCCCCAATTTTGATGGAGAGAATGGTATCACTGCCCAGAAACATATTCAAGGTCTTGAGAATTAACTGGACCTATTTGAGATTAATGAAGATGATGTTATTATCAGGGTTTTTGCTCTTCCTTTGCAAAGTAAAGTAAAGAGTTGGTTCAAGAACCTGTCTATTGCAAGCATCTCAAATTTCCAACAGTTTGTCAAATTTTTCCTTGATAGATGGATAATCAAAGTCAATCCTTTTCAAATCATAGAAGGATATAATCAGTTGAAAAGACAGCCAAATGAAACAATACAACAATTTTCTGAAAGATTTAATCAAATCTATTATTCAATGCCATCAAATATAATACCTCCTCCTGATTCAACTCTCTTGCATTATCCAAAAGCATTTGATCCAAAAATGGAATTTCAGCTAAAAGAAAGAAATCCAACAACTCTTGAACAGATGCAGAACATTGCAGTAGATGTAGAAGTTGATCTGCAAATTAGAAGAGAAAATTTGAAAGCAAAAGTAGAGAAGAACAACATTGCAGAGGTAAAACTCGACATTTTAGTAAGAAAAATAGAGGAAATGATACAGAAGATCACCATGCAAGATAAAAAAAATTGTGCAAGATCACCATGACTATTTATTTCAGAAAAAGAACAGGTTGATATCCATAAACAAATTCCTGCTAATTCCAACTACCATAGATCAGAAAATGCATTTATAGGTCAATATGTGGAAGAGGAATCTACTGATCTAATGTGTATGTTTGATGACATTCATTCTTTTAATGATTTGCCTAAATATGATCAGTATGATGATAATTATGCTCTCCGATTTCAAGCTAATTTAACAAAGCAATCAGAAGCTAGTTTGGGAAATAAGGAAATTCAGTTTCAGCAACTTGAACACAGTGATCAGCTTATTCATATCAGCTATGAAAGTGAGGAAGAAAGCGCAGAAAATTTGGAAATAAGTGAAGGTTCTTTTGCCTCTTTTTTTTGCTTCATTTCAGTTAATCAGAGAAAACTTTAAAGCAATCAAAAATCAACAGTCTTTTGGTATTGTTATTGATAAAAAAGAAGACAATAAAACTCTTTATCAAGATTCTTCAGTTTCACAACTACAGTTATCAAATTTCATTGAAACCCCTGATCAAATGACATAGGAAAGTTCTATACTACTATCTTTTGAATCATTTCAGTTTTTAAAAGAAATGTGGTATAAAATCTCTAAAGAAAAGAATAAGCAGCGTGTAGAAATCTATGAAGTTCCATTCAAACCTATATGCAATAAGTTGTAGCAATCTTTTCAAGTTTTTTATGATCCAATGGCTGATATATTAGATGATCGATGCAATCAAAAATTTTCTCCATTAACTAACTATGAGATTCAGGATCAAGATGATAAAGCTTTCATCAGCGAAACATTTCAATCAGTAGAAATATCATCACAAAGCTTATCTGAAAATCTACAGGTTGATAAAGATGAAAATGACAATTCAGTTTCATGGCATAGAGACCATCAAGAACAGAGGTAAAGTTTCCTAAATTAGTTGAAAAATAGTGTATATATTTTGGAAGATCCTTTTGAAAAGTTCCTAGAGTCAACAATGGAAATCGAGTATTCCCTTAGCTTTTCATTTGTTGACAAATTTCTATTGGGTTTTAGAATCTCAGTTTTGATCACAAACAAGCTAATGCAGCAAAATCCACCAATGTATATCATGCTTGAATGGTTGCATTGCCTATTTCATTTTACCTAACCAGCAGTTGGACAGCTGATTAAAGTAAGTAGGTAGGATTTCAATTTGATTAAATTCAGTTTTTCAGCAGCTCAAATCAGATTTCAATGCAGCATGTGTCAAATTTCAGTTTGCAGAAAAGGTTAAGATTTCAATTCAAGATTTTCAGTCACAGAAATTATACAACAAAGCATGTGCAAGCTTTGGGATCGGCCCAATGGATCAAGCCACTAGTCGACAGTGTTCTTGACATCTCACAAGGAAATGCCATCCCCAAGTGGAGCCACTGTTAGGTTCCTATAATAATAGGGATCATAGTTTTGAATTGACTATGTTAAGTCTTGTACTATTGTACATATCTTTGCTTTCTGCAAAATGTTTTCCCGTATTAAAATTAGAAAATGTAAAGAGGGCATGTCCTAAAAGAATAATCAAAAGACAAAAAGAAAGAAAAAGTAAAAAATATGAACCCCCAAAAAGAGATAAAAATAGATTATGAAAGTGTGCAAATTCAAATGCCACTACCTTTTACTTTACTTCGAAAAATAAGATTGTTTGCAGCTTGTCAAAAATGCCACAATCCATGATGGTCAAATAGTTTAATATTACCTCATTCATGCTTTAAATTTCATGTTGATAGATAGAGAATAAAGATCTAGCCAAACTGTTTAATCTTGGCAGATCATTAGTCAGGTAGAGAATAATAATGAGCTCATCAGTTTAATCTGAGCCATTGGAAGTTATAAGGTTAGCATTAGATAGTTTGCTTATCAAAAGAAAAGGAATAAAGGGTCAGCAAGCTCAAATGCACCCAATGAATGAAGAAAAATGCTAAGGTAAATAAAGGGTAGGTAGAAGAAGTTTTGCAAGTGCACAAGGTTGCTAAGTCAAAAAGCACATTCATCATGTTTAATCCTATGTTTCATGTGCATAAGGAGTTGTGAAAGAGAAAGGATATTCACTAAAGCTTATTTACTAATTTCCCCTCATTTCACTACACCCCCACATACTTATTTGCTCATTTCCCCTCATTATCCCTTCATTACTCATAAAAACCCTTTCCCTTCATTTTGACCTTTTATCCCTTTGTTTCACACATTTCCCTACACCTTACCCTTCAAAAAATCAATCCCAAAACCCCTTTCCCTAGTGTGAAACATATTTATCACAAATAATACTTTCCCCCTTATTAATTTCCCTTTTCCCCTTAAAAACCCACTAAATCCCCTTATCCTAAGTTATTTCCTAACCTATAGTTCCGCTTTATGTATATTACCCCCCCACTATATAAATCCCCGACCCTCACTAAACCTTTGATTATATGTAACTCGCCGCATTATTAATCCCCGGACCCCGCCAACCACACCCTGACTCAGACCTTGCAACTCCATCGTGTGATAACCCTCTAATCTCCCACCTCCAGATCCGATGGCCCATATCCATATCGCGCACTCCCATCGTCCGACAGTTAAAATCCCAAAAGCACGCGAGATTCGTGGTTTTTCCCGAGCACCCTTTTGCTACGTGGCAACCCGACGTTATATCCCGTGCTCTCAAAAACTACCACCCTACACTCAAAAGCGATGCGATATGCCACAAAACCAACTCTCGTTCCACGACAGCCCTCTCAGAAGACCGACCTCCAACTGTCTCCTCTTGCCCCGAAGCCTCCTTCGATTGTTTCACTATGTATCCCTGGAAGCCCTATCATCCATTGTTGTGCGGTGATTAACAAAACGGGAGCTTGGACAAACAGTTTTGATACTAGTTCCAAAACTTGTTTACTCCAAGATTCGCAAGAAAATGTATTCAAAGGCTTTATTCAAAAGGAAAAGACAATTATCACAAAGCAAGAAGAAATCATTTACACAGAGACAGTAATGGTTAAAACAGAGATAAATTCCATAAAGTAAAAAACAAAAATATATATATAAAATCCCTCTTTTTACCCCTTACTTTACAAAACCCTATTAATATAATGTTTTGGACTTTACATTAATTTCTCCCCGCAAGCCTATATTACCTCTTCCCCCTAAAAAGTCAACCAAAGGCCCACCCTGCACTAAGAATTAAACCCCCTTCATTTTTATTTGCCTCGAGATTCGTAAAAATAAACGAACGGTTAAATTCCATATCTCATCCAACACTTAACACTCAAAAAGCACGCGAGATTAGTGGTTTTCCTAGCCCACCTTTTTGCTACGTGGCAGCCCCATGTTATATCACGCCCTCTAAAAAATACCACCTACCACTCAAAAGCAGTGCGATAAACCACTAACTGTTTTGGTTTTAAATCTTATAAATGTTACAGGAATATAGGGTGGATTAAGTGTAATATTTCAGAACTACAGGTGAAACCATACTTGAGGTAAAATTACATAGCTACAGGGAATATGAGACTAAGGTTGTGGAATGAGATTCAAAGGTAAAATGGTTTTACAGCGACACATGAAATAAAATTCACAGATGCTATGAATTTATCATAAAAAATAAAAGGGAAAATTTCATATGAAACCAATTTACAGGCAAGGTGAAATCAATTTACAAGTGTAAAAACATGTTGCAGGTAAAAGTAAAAGAGTAAAGTGAGAATACTCTCCCAACCATACAAATCAACACATGATTTTGCAAAACCATCCAGGTGTTCTACAAGGGTAAAAGGAATTTACATACAGATAAAATGAATTTAGAGAGGAAGGAGTAATAGGAACAAAACTACACATGGATTTGTGAATTCTTGGAAAGAGAAAACAAAACCACAGATTGGAAACCACACATGGTTTTCTATAAATTTAATTATAAATTTCATTTAAAATATTTTGGAAATATTATTCAAATATATATATTATTATATCTTTTCCAAAATATTTTGTGACATTAATGGATGATAAAACAACAGGGCAGTCACAAGATCAGCCATCAGTGAGGGAAGTCTCAGATTATCAAGTCAGAGGATCAGCAAGCAGTTGAGTGAATTACTAAGAAAAAAAGAGATACATTTGCATCTGCTAGTTTATCTGCCAACACAGCCACAAATTTGGGTCCACATCCTACCTGCTCCCACTTCCACAACAAACAACATTTGCACAACACATTCCACTAGAACTATTAATCTACAGTCGTTAGAGCTTTTAGTTCATATATAGTCTAAAAATGTCTTGTCTGTTAGAGACAACATTTATTGTAAACAATTTGGAAATTTTGTATAAATAATTCTACTTTTGACATATTAGGGTGGTGGATGGCTAGACATTTCTATAGTCGTATTTATCTGTAACCTGAGGGTTCATTGTACCAAGTTTTCAAGTCAGCAGACTGGACTGAGTAATAAAGAGACTACATTACAGGATTCATGTGTTGAGCTACTTTAGTGGAGTATTTTCTTTGTCAAATTTGTTATTTTCTTAAGTGTTTCACAAAATTGCATGTTATCTAAATTGAATGAATTAACTGGAATTATATTACAGAATTTGTTTAAGTACACTCTGTCTTGAACAGTTAATCATTTTAATGTTTTCTTCTAATATCCAGATTAGGGAACCCTTCACCACTCCTTAGTTTCAATTGACCCCTGCCATTTCCTTCATTATCCAGTTTAAGGAACCCTTAATTGCTCCTTGGATCCGATTGAAAACCACTTCACCATCCCGCCTTAAGATCTGAAATTTACTCAGCTACCTTGCCCTATAAACACTATCTGTAGATCTTGATCCAGTCCTGTTTTCTTGACACTTGACCCCATAGCCCAATGGTAAAAGACATCCCGCTATCCATCTAAGTTAGTAATCCCACCACCAAATCAAAATCAAAACCCAAGTACAATCATAACTAGCCTAAAATCAATTAACTAAACAAAGTTAAATCATAAAGAGAGAGCCCTCTCTGATCATTAGGAAGGCTAGATCCGAATCTCCAAAGTAGGTTTGTGGTTACCTCTATCATTTCTTTCACATCAACTCTAGAGAAATTTTGGAGTGATAACAGATACATCAACCAAACCAAGCTTGTCTCTCAAGTACACAAGCTTCTTGTTTGGAAGTGACTTTGTCAAAATGTTAGCTACCTACTCATCAGTGAAGATATACTGTAGTTGCAGCACACCATTTTGCACTAGCTCTCGAATATAGTGATACTTGTTGTTTATATGCTATGTCTTTCCATGAAACACTAGATCTTCAGACAAACGTATACAACTGGTGTTATCACAAAGTATCACTGTAGGGTTCATCGATCCTTCAAACAGGTCGAATAGCAGCGTCCTCAACCATACTGCTTCTCTGCTTACTTCACAGGCTGCAACATATTCAGCCTCAACACTACTCAAAGCAATTGTGTCTTGCTTTCTGCTTATCAATGACACAATGGAGGATCCCAAACTGAAACATCCTCCCGTAGTGCTCCTTCCATCTTGCTCACTGCCTCCCTAATCAGAATCTGTATATCCAATCAGTTGGACATCATTCCTATCATACTTCAGACAGTAGAGGATGGTTCCTCACAAATATCTCAGAATATGTTTTGCTGCTACCCAATGATCATGCTTCATACTTTAGACAATAGCGGATGGTTCCTCGCAGATATCTCATAATATGTTTTGCTGCTACCCAATGATCATGCTTCAGCTCCACTTGGAATTGACTGAGAACATTTACTGCAAAGCATATGTTTGGTCGAGTATTCACCAAGTACATCAATGAGCCAATAAGTTGCCTATACTTGGAAGGATCCACAGGGCTACATTCGAACCTCCTTAGTCTCTTCAAGTTTGTGATCATCGGAATGGTCCGTTTGCAATCCATCATGTCATACCTTTTCAGCGTCTTGGTCATGTACTTTCCTTGAACCAGATAAACTTCATGAGGTCTTTGCCAAACTTCTAGTCCCAAATAGTGATGCATCAACCCAAGATCCTTCACGTCAAATTTTGTTGCTACTTGCTTCTTACATTCTTCAATTCGACCTTCTACACCTGTCAAGAGAAGATCTACATACAGAAGTATGAATATAGGTTCACCATCTATAACCTTAATATATAGGTTCGAGTCAGTTTAACTTTTTGTGAAGCCTATTCTTTGTAGGTATGCATCCATTCTAGCATACCATGTCCTTGGTGCTTTCTTGAGGCCATATAATGCTTTCTTCAATATGAAAAAATATGCCTTCCTATCTTTAACTTCGAAACCCAAGACTCACTCTATCTAGACTTCTTCATCTATTGTGCCATTCAAAAACAAATCTTGACATCCATTTGGTGGATCTTCCATCCCACGATGCTACCAAAGAGACTAATGATCGAATCATTGTATATCTTGTTGTCGGAGCAAATGTCACCATCTACAACCTTAATATAAAGGTTAGAGTTAATAGAACTTTTTGTGAAGCCTATTCTTTGTATGTATGCATCCATTCTAGCATACCATGCCCTTGGTGCTTGCTTAAGGCCATATAATGCTTTCTTCAATCTGCAAACATATGCCTTCCTATCTTCAACTTTGAATCCCAAGAGTTTCTCTATATAGACTTCTTCATCTATTGTGCTATTTAGAAACTAAATCTTGACATCTATTTGGTGGATGTTCCATCCCATCGATGCTACCAGAGAGACTAATGATCGAATCGTTGTATATCTTGTTGTTGGAGCAAATGTCTCTTCATAGTCGATTCCTTCAAGTTGAGAGAAGCCCCTAGCCACAAATCTTGCTTTACATTTATCTATACTTCCATCAGCCACATGTTTGACTTATAGATCCACTTGGAAGTAACCACAGATTTGTCTTCAGGACTTGGTAGGATCTCCCAGACTCCATTCTTCATTATAGATTGATACTCTTCATTCATGGCATCTTTCCATTCCTGATTATTTACATCCTCTTCAAAAGTGGATGGTTTTGCTTCTATTAGTTTTGTCATGTATGCAACATACCCAAAATATCTCTTAGGTTTCTTGCTTTCTCTAAAATATCCTTTCACTGCATCATGACCTTCTACATCAAGTAGAGTAGATTTCAACCAATTAGGCCTTTTTCTTGTTTCAGGGTTGACCACAGGTTGAACAAGCTCACTAGGACCCTCTTCTTCATGGGGTGATTCTTCTTCCCCCTTGTCAACTTCCTCCTCAAATATCGAAAGTTCTTCATCATCAAAGTCTATGGAAAGTTCCTTTGATTTCTTGAATTCTATGCTCTCGTCAAATATGACATCACGACTAACTTCTATGTGATGTCAATCTTTCATGTAGATCCTATAAGCTTTTGATGAGTTGTTATACCCAAGAAATGTTCCCTTCATGTTGGAAGCATCCAGCTTCTTTCTTTTGTCCTTTGGTATATGGATATATACAGGACACCCAAAGATCCGAAGATGATCTACAGATGGCTTATTTCTAGTGGACACTTCTTTTGGAGTTTTATTGTCTAGAGACCTTTCAGGACTTCAATTCTGAATGTAGACAATTGTCTTCGTGGCTTCCCCCCATAGAAACTTAGGTAGATCCTGATCGTGTAGCATTGCTTTTACACTTTATTCAATGGATCTATTCTTTCGTTCTGCATCTCCATTTTGTTTGGAATTTTACGGGACTATCAGCGCCCTCTTAATCCTAGACTCCTTACAGAATGCTATAATCTCTTTGGATGTATATTCTCCTCCATTATCAAATCTTAGTATCTTGATTCTTCTTTATGTAAGGTTCTCCACTTCAACTTTGAATTCTTTGAATTCTCATTTCAACCCCCTTTTTAACCATTTTCCCCTTCTTCCCCAAGTCTAGCCCCATTAGGTCACCTAAGGCATCACTTTCTCGGCAATTGGCCCAAGGAAAAAATTTGATCTCCTCTAGGCTACTACGTTGGTGGGTCCCCTCCCTCTCCTCCAAATTTGAGACCATTCTGATGGTGGAATCTCTGGGAATCACAAGCCCTAGCTCTAGGACCGAATCTTGCCTAGGCATCCCCAAGGATAGACACTAATAGGATCAATTCAACCCTTTAACGTGAATATTCTTGTTTGGTCCTTTCCCCTCACCTTGTCCAAGATGGGAACATCATTGGTTGTTACATTCCATCCCCAAACCTGGGTTGGGTCCACTTGGCCCCGTGTGGTCCCACTTCTCAATAAAGACTATTTGTCAAAGACCATTTGGGAGTCCAAGTTTCCAAGGATTATAGGGATTGAGAAACTCCTTTACAAGTTTATTCTTTCTCCCTCAACCCTCCAATGCTCACCCCTTACCCCCAGTGGACCAAGCCCCTTGCTTAAAGAGCAAGCAAGTTCCATTTTGTTGAAATTTGGTACCGGAGGACAGGTGGTTCCCTTAGGCTTTGATCTTTGGCCTAGGGAAAAGTGTCCAAATGATTTTAATTTTTCTCCTAAAGT
>APFE030102625.1:82778-103071 GCA_000404065.3 Pinus taeda | reverse complement strand
AACATTAAGATGGGCAATGATAGTGCAGCTGGATATCTCATTAAGATTACTAATGTGAGAGATGAGTTGGCAGCGATTGGAGAGGCCATTCCACCCATTGAGTTGGTGCAGATTGCGGTAATGGCCTCCCCCGTTCATGGATGAACTTTGCTGATGGGGTTTGTGCACGTGAGACCCTTCCCACATGGGAGAGGTTTTGGGATGATTGCATTCAGACATAGATCAGGAAAGGTCAGCTTGGGGCAGCCAAGCCAGTTGAGCAGGATGAGGATGTAGCACTGGTTGCAGGAGGCAAGAAAGGCAAAGGGAAGAAGCAGGCTTCCACAAGCAGTGGTGGGGGCAAAGGCAAAGGTAAAGGTAAACAGGGAAACACACAGAAGGACTATTCCAAGGTGAAGTGTTGGAATTGTCAAAAGATGGGACACTATGCAGTTGTGTGTCCGGAGAAGAAGAAGAAGAAGGGGAAGGACCAGAGTTTGGCAGCATCAGCAGAGATTGAGAACTTTGCAGGTCGTTTTGACCGGGAGTTTGCATTCACTATGTGTGAGTCCTCTAGTGCAGGATCACCTGCCATACAGGTTCAGAGGGAGCAGGCTTTCCCTCGATTAGCGGAGCATCTACAGGTATCTGGTATGTAGACAGTGGGGCTTCTCGTCATATGACAGGAGTCCGTGAGTACTTCTCGGAGCTTTCAGAGAGTGGCACTGATATTGAGGTAGTACTCGGTGATGACAGAGTTGTTAGAGCAGTCGGGGTGGGGACACTGACATTTCATAGGGAGTCCAACCTCCCTTGAAAGTGAAGCAGAGGTTCTTATGTGCCAGGGAGAGAAGAACCTCATACTTGTCTCAGCGTTGGGGATAGAGGATATGAGGTACTGTTCAGGGGAGGACAAGTGTTGATGTATCCCAGGGGCGCTCCAGCTGAGTCAGCGAGAGTGATAGGTGTACGCCATGCAAAGGTGTACAGGTTTGCATTCCAGCCCCTTTGGCATTGAGTAGTAGTACCGACAGCAGAGCTAGCAGTTCTGAGCAGTGTGAGATTTGGCACCGCAGGATGGGACATATGTATCATGGAGCCTTGAGGACCTTGCGGGAGATCACTACAGGTATGCCAGATTTCAGTACTGATCACTTTGATACTTGTAGAGGATGTGCTATGGGCAAGTTTGCCAAATCCCCTTTTCCCAGCAGGGACAGCAGAGCGACTGGGATACTTGATTTGATACATTCTGATGTGAGCGGTCGGATGTCTCATGTTTCCTTGAGTGGATGAGTATTATGTTTTATTCATTGATGATCACTCCAGGAGGACCTGGATTTATTTCTTGAAGACCAAGAGTGAGGTCTTCAAACGGTTCAGGAGTTCAGAGCTCTTGTGAAGACACAGACAGGTCGGAAGATCAAGTCCCTGAGGTCGGACAATGGAGGAGAGTACACCCTTGGAGAGTTTGTTGACTATTGTGCGGAGGCAGGAATTAGGAGGGAGTTCACTGTTCCTTACAACCCCCAGCAGAACGGGGTTGCGGAGAGGAAGAACAGATCCATCATAGGGGCTGCCAAAGCCATGTTACATGATCAGGGGTTGCCATTGTTTTTGTGGGCAGAGGTTTGCAACACAGCTGTTTACTTGCAGAACAGGAGTCCGCATCGTGCCTTGGGGCACATGACTCCGGAGGAGGCTTTCTCTGAGAAGAAGCCTGATATTGGTCATCTTCATATCTTTGGATGCATTACATACTCCTATATACCCAAGGAGAAGAGGACCAAACTAGAGCCCACCGCAGAGAAGGGTATCTTTGTGGGCTACAGTGAGACCTCAAAGGCCTTTCGGATTTACATTCCTGCAGAGAAGAGTTGTTGTCAGACGGATGTGAAGTTCGAGGAGGACAGGGCCTTTAGGAGATCACGGGAGTTGGAGTATCTGGATCAGCCAAACCCTCAGCAGCAGTTGAGTCAGTCGCAGGGATCTAGTGGGCAGGGATCAGGAGGATCAGGAGGATTAGGAGGTACATCTATGAGGATGTCAGGTCCATCAGTGAGCAGTGGCTCACCGAGCCAGAGGGGTAGTGCTCCGAGCAGGTCACAAAGCAGTTCACTAGGGAGTCCACTGATGGACAGTTCACACGGTACCTCAACTTCTACATTTTTAGGTGCAGGCAGGAGGATAGCAGACAGACAGTCAGGAGTTCAGGCTACTAATGGTGATGAGGAGGAGGAGTTTCATTCTCCTATGGGAGAAGCATGCTCAGGGAAGAGGAAGCCCAAGTGGCTTAGGGAAAACTTGAGAGATGCCACATCTGTTGCTGAGCCGACGAGGCCGGTCAGAGAGAGTAGACCATGTGAGAGATTTTGTAGCTATATGGTGATGGTTACTAGCATCCTTGACTCTGAGCCTTCTAGCTATGAGGAGGAAGTTAGCCAGCAGGTCTGGAGAGAGGCCATGCAGGAGGATTATTCTTCTATCATGAAGAATGATGTTTGGGAGGTGGTGCTGAGGCCTGAGGGAAAGTCCGTGCTTACTTCCAAATGGATTTACAAGGTAAAGCATGCTGCAGATGGCAGCATTGAGAAATTCAAAGCGAGGTTTGTAGCTAGAGGGTTCTCCCAGGTAGAGGGAGTTGATTATGAGGAGATCTTCGCTCCCGTGGCTCGATACACTTTGATTCGCTCCATTATATCGATAGCAGCAGAGATGGGTTGGAAGATCCACCAGATGGATGTGAAGACCGCATTTCTCAATGGCTTCATACAAGAGGAGGTGTACATTGAGTAGCAACACGGCTTTGAGGTGCATGGGAAGGAGTCCCATGTGTACAGACTGAAGAAGGCCCTTTATGGCCTGAAGCAAGCTCCCAGAGCTTGGTACTCGAGGACAGATACTTATTTGCAGGGGATGGGTTTCACAAAAAGTGAGGCAGATCCGAACCTTTACTTTATTGTGATAGGTGAGGAGCCTCTCATTCTAGTGTTGTATGTGGATGACTTAGTCATTACAGGTGAAGAGAGACTCATAGAGCATTGCAAGAGAGATCTTGTGACAGAGTTTGAGATGAAGGACATTGGCTTGATGCATTACTTTTTGGGTTTGGAGGTGTGGCAGGAGGAGGGGCATTTCTTCCTAGGGCAGGGGAAGTATATTGTGGACATCCTTAGCAGATTCCACATGGAGGATTGTAGAACCATGTCGACACCGATGATCACCAACTGGAAGAAGCTTCATGCTTCGAACTCCGAGTTCGTGGATCCCACATTGTATAGGCAGCTGATAGGTTCCTTGATGTATTTGGTCAACACTAGACTAGATATCCGTTTTGCAGTCAACACGATGAGTCAGTTTATGTGTGACCCTAGGAAGGTTCACTGGGTGGCTGCAAAACACATTTTGCGGTGCTTGCAGGGGACAGTGGATTATGGTCTGGACTACAGGCAGGGAGATGGAGTGAGATTGGTAGGATACATTGATTCTGATTGGGCAGGTTGTACTTCTAATCGGAAGAGCACTTCAGGGTGTTGTTTTGGGTTGGGTTCAGCAGTAGTGTCATGGTTCAGCAGGAAGCAGCAGTCAGTAGCACTGCGTTCAGCAGAAGCAGAGTATATGGCAGCCAGTCTAGCTAGTTGTGAGGCCATCTGGCTTCGCAAGATGTTGTTTGGCTTATTTGGTCAGCCGTTGAGACCTTCAGTGATTTACTGTGATAATCAGAGTTGCATTAAACTCACGGAGAATCCAGTATTTCATGACAGGTCAAAGCATATCGGGATCAGATATCATTTCATCAGAGACTATGTTCAGAAGGGAGCTGTGAAGCTTGAGTATATTTCCACTGATGAGCAGGTAGCAGACATTCTTACCAAAGCCTTACCACGGGGCAAGCATGTTTACTTCAGAGACAAGATGGGTGTGGTGAGGAACACCTTCCTCGGTAAGAGGGAGTGTTGAAATTTGGTACCGGAGGACAGGTGGTTCCCTTAGGCTTTGATCTTTGGCCTAGGGAAAAGTGTCCAAAAGATTTTAATTTTTTCTCCTAAAGTGACTTTATAATTTTTATAAAGTTAAAATCTAATTTAAAACTGACTTTAAGTGATAAAGTTACTAAATCTAATTTTAAAGTGACTTTTATAAAGTCAATGAAAAATTAGAAAGAAAAAGTGACTTTGGAAATAAATGACTAAGTGGGTCTTTATTAAAGTGGGGTGAATTAAAAAATAGAAAGTGAGATTTAATGTGCATTTAATTTCAGCCATTGGATTTAGGGATCACCCAAAAGTCATTTAGGGTTGGGTTAAAGGAGGAAAAGGAGGAAAAGATCATTCATTCTTTCATGAGCAGATTGGGAGAAGGAGAACAAGAGAGCAAGGGAGATTTCTGGACAAGGAGAAAGAGGCAGCAGTTTGGCACACATACCAGGCAGCTCTTCAGCAAAATCTGAACAACAGAAAGACAAGCAGAACAGCAGCAAGAACAAGCAGAAAAAGCTGATTTTTTGCTGAAAATTGAGAAAAACTTATTTTTGGGCACGAATATCGAGAAACTTATTTTCGGCACAAAAGTCGAGATCTGTTCGTATAGTCCGTACGGCCGTCCATACAGTCTGTACAGGTCCGTACCGCGCGTACAGCAAAGTTTCCAGGTGGTCTGTTGGGCTGAAAACAGATAAGTTTGCTTGCTGGAAAAATTATTTTGCTGAAATTTTCTTGCTGTAAAAAGGCATTTTCCAGAAATAAAGAAGAGCTCTCAAACTGGTTTTCCCCAAGAGTTGTAGGGGGTTTCTCCAGGATCACGTTGACCAAAAATATCAGTGTTTTAATGTGTTTTTATGGCTGTTTATTATTGCTGATTTTTATTTCTGCAATTTCCAGCATTCTGTAAATTTTCCAGAATTTGTGTTTTCAGCAAATTTATTTTTTCCAGCATTGTTGAATGTATGGTTATGGGAAAGGGCATTTAACTACATGGGAGAAATAAGGAGATACTGAAAACCGGGGTGGGAAAACATAAATTTTAACACATTTTTCATTCCATCCTTGGGAAAGGGTTTTCAGGGCCACTTCTCACCTATCCATTGACATATACTTTACAAGTGATATCCCTACACTACTGGGACTCCTCCCATCGATGAAAGTTCGTAAAGAGCAGGGAGACTTAGTTGTGGTGGCAATGGGCTAAGCCTCCACCATTGCCCTTGACCTAGCAATTTCCCTCTTAGGAACCCCCCTTTAGGTCCCCTGCTGGTTTGAGTGGTAATAGGCCCCGTTGGGGTTAGTTGGGCAACCAACTTTTGGGAGTCATAAATTGGTCATATGATCTCCGTTTGGTGCGTATGATACCTCGTTGGAAAGATCTCTCCAAGTACTACACGATTTGCCACAGGATCCTGCCTACAGCTACGGGCATATTGCGGACCTCAAAAAAATGCCTTTTAGGGGGTCAAAACAGGTCCGGAAGTTCAAGTCCCAAAAAACTGCTAAAAATAGTAAATTCTGCTATAATCAAGGAAACAGAGAAACCGACTAGAGGTCTAGGTGGAATAGGCGGGTGGGCACCAATATCCACCTGGATCAACACCAATGAAACCCTTGTGTAAATAAACAAAAACTCCATCCAATACCAAAAGAAAATTAACCCAAACTTCTTCTTGTGTTTGACCAGCTTCATCAAACAACGTTGAAAAACATAGACGAAATTATAGAGAAATTTTAATCCATATCGTTGTGATTAGCTGAGTGCCACCTTTTATAGTGATTGAGAGGGGTTTCTTAAAAGAAATGACTTATGCAATAATAGGGAAATACTTTAAATTTCAAATTCAAAATTAAAATGGAGCCAAAACTATAATGAGGCCAACATGTAGGGAAATTTAATTTCATATAGGACCCAAATATTACCTTCAAAATTTGGACCATATTAAAATTAAATTTATCCTCAACAATAATTTAATTTTAATTACTCAATAAAATATCCTTTTCATGGAGGTCCTTTCTATCCGTATGAAATGTGTCATTGCTAACCATTATTAATTGTCACATCATCACTGCTTGAGGATTTTGACCACAAGCTAGGTGTAAGATCTTTGACTGAGCATATCTCTCAAACCATGAGGATCCACGAGGTGCTCCACATATCAATAGAATCGGCATGACAAGAATCAGTGGGCGATGATCACGAAGGCAAATACACTGATCTTCATCTTCAATAAGTGCGAGGCTTCTAGGGTTTCCATGGCTTCTCAACCATTGGAGCTTCAACTGATGCAAAACAAACAAATATTAAGAGTGTTCAAGAATTGATGTTGGCATCAATGACAACACCATTCGACAATGATTGATCCCCGCAATTCATCTTCATACTTGATTTTATGGTTCTAATGAGTGCCCCTTGGTGGCAGTAACTCCCTGCCTTGATGGACATGCCTATGTCTTGGGTTGGTATGTAGGCATCATGGAGATGGATCTATTAGGACATATAAATTAAAGGAACACTTGTTGCATTAGCCTTGAAAAGGAGATCGCACTATGTGAGGGTAGAAACACCCGTCTTGATATTGTACTAGCATACCTATTTATTCCCCGCATTGACCATTTCTCTTATGTATGCACAACTCTTTGGCCATGACCACCATTCTTCATGGTAGTCTCAATTCATGATGCATTTGTGCTCCCCAAAGCAACATCCCACATTCTCCAAAGAAAAAAAGAGGTCCCTCAAAGGTATGCCAAATCATCTCCAAGTCAAAGCACTCAACACGGCTTTTGCAAAATGCCATTTCAAGAATTATTTCTCCATTAAAAGGGGATGACTTCTTTTGGGGTAGTTGTGAGGTGTAAAAGAAGCAATATGACACTTAATTTCAGCAAAGGATAAATCAAGTGGAGGCCACTCCAATGGACCAAAATCAAGATATAAGCAAGAAAGTCAAGCTTAAAATCATTGAAACAAGCAAGCATTGGACTAAGATCAAGGAAGTTGTCCACCTTTCCTAGCCTTTGAGAGGCCAAAGGTCAAAAATCAAGGAACATTGAGCATCTTTAGAGAGTTGGGCACCCATGGGGATTTGAATATATGATGATTGGGTGTACTATTAAGGAACTCCTTGATGTTAAGGTGACCGGTTCAAAACCCATGGGTAGTCCCACCTGCCCAACCAAAAAACAAAAAAAGAGGAAAGAGTTAGGCCTCCTAATTTTCCTCCAAGTCAATTCAAGTTGCTTTTCAAAGGAGCGCTGAACCTTTAAGGAAAATCAACCTCTCCTTGAAGTCACTTGAGCCTCTAAAGTGCGACGTCACCTCCTTTTTTAGGGTTTTAAGCAGTGTGAAATCACATTATTGTAATGACTTAGTCTCCAAGCCTTTTATGGATGACAAGTTAATATTTCTTTAAGGTTTCTTAGACATTTTCTAAGGAGGAAAAGGGAAAGAGATATTGAGAGCCTCATCTAAAAATTGAGAGCTCACTCTCCTCCCAGATTATTGCAGATTGTTGAGATCATTTTCCATAATGTAATAATTTTCATGAAGATTTTGTGTCAAATTTGAAGTCTCTTTTTCTTGGCTATTTCAAATATTTTTCGAAGGCATTTTTTTGTTAATTCAAAACCACTTGAAGGCTATCAAGATCGATCCATTTGAAGGGAAACTTTGTCACTTGGAGGGAGACATCTAGGGAAAATCTCTCACTTCCTTTGTTGGTGTGAGTAAGGATTATGTTGGGCCATACCCTAAGGTTTTTCAACAAGGGTTTGATTTTATTTCATTCCATAGTTAATATTATGGTTTAAGGCTTTCCCCTTGGAGGGATTCCTTCTAGTAGGGCTTGGTTTCATAACTTGTCTTGATTAGACAGAGTAATTGTAACGAACAGGGTTTGTATACGTAGCAGAATATTTAAAATATCTGGAACATAAGAAAGTTCATCATGAGATGAGTAATATATTCATCTAAGAATGTTTAAATACAAGTGATATGAGATATATGAGATATGATTAGAATGAGGGCCCACTTATATACCTAGACAGGTGCCCCTTCATGAACAGTTGTGTCCTTATAGACATGCTTCTTTCGTATACTAATCATTATTTAATTAACTATTATTTTGATTATTATTATTTATTATATATGATTATATTATATATATATATTATATATATATATATATATATAATATATATATATATATATATATATTATCTTCATAACATTGCCATCCTCTTCAAAAAAGTTTGTCCTACAAGCTTATTGTTGACAAGGTGTGTCATTTGTTTCTCTATATTATAATCTATTTGTCTCTTTTGGAGTTCTTAAAGTTGTCATTTTCAATGATACAAGATGATATGATTCTCTGAGTGATAAACAAAATTGTCGAATTGAGAAGGGATCTAACCATCCCAAATCTATCTTTTGTGGAACTTTGCAATTATTTGATAGCTAGGATAAATTGTTATCATAAGATTGGATTGTGCAGACATCAGTATTCTTCGAAAGGTAAGTCTGTTGTTTATGTTCTGAGTGAAATAAATAAGCAAATTGATTGAGATGTTTGTTGTTGTGATTTGGATGTCAATAAGGAGTTCTTGTGATTTGATTTTCCCTTATCATACATGTGGCAATTTCCTGATTTACTTCAAGCACTGATGTTGCTAAGTTGTTTACAGAATATTCACTTGGATTTTTCATCATGTGAACTACAACATCTGAATATGTTTTTACTTCAACTAGTTTGTTGTCTTCTTAAGTTGTGATATTGATTGGATTAGTATTTGCTCATATTTCTTCAACTTGGACTGTTACGTCTGAAGACTTTGATACTTCTTTCATGACAAGTTCTTCTAATTTGTTTTTCAATGATTTCTTATCATTTTTAAGTTTCTTAATTTGAGTGTGTAAACTTTGATTATGATTTATGTGATGTAAGAGTTCTTCAGTTTCTGATTCATCAACCTTATTTTCAGTGTTTTGACGTTCAATCTTTTCATTTTTTAAATCTTTGATTTGTCCTAACAACCTTTGATTAAGGGTTCTTAAGTGCAAATTTTATGCTTCCTTCTCTAATAGATTCTCATTGAATTTCTTCTTGACATATTCCTTTTCTTTTTGTAACTTTTTCTCTATAGCTTTGTACTTCTTGACCTTTGCAAGTAATTTTTTACTATGGTCCCTTAGACACAAAATCTTCTCGCCCTTTTCTTTTGACACATCGTAAAATATATCTTCAAGGTCTTTATGTTTCTATTCTGATACCTCAATTTTTTCTTCAAGTTTGGTAAGTTCTTCCTCTAATCTTTTCATTTGCATCTGCTCATTACCTTGCCGTTCTTTCGTACTAAATAATTTATCACATGTACAATATAATTCACATTTTTTTTAATCCACCAATACATAATTTCCGTTTCACAAAATGTAGTCCAAAATGTTGACTTATTAATGGAGCTCATATTTTCCCTTATAACTTCATACTTAAACTACTTAAAAATTCCTTTGAATTGAATTTTTCTTTCAATGTTCTTTGCTTTCACCACTAAAGATTCTCTTAATATATGCTCTTTCACCTTTTTCTTAACCTATAAAATATATTTCCACCTTATATTATTTTTCTCTTTATAAAAGGGTAATATATTCACCACACTTTTTAATAAATACCCTTTTATTTTTAATTGACCTTTTAAAATTCAAATTAGAACTTGGGAACTTTAAGTAAAATACCCTATATATTTTTTAATAAATACAATCTTTTTATTTTATTTTATTTTATGTTGCAATATAAGATCTTTAACTCAGTGTAACTTGTGCTTTAAATTAGGATTAACCTTATTTCTTATTGTAATGGTCCTGTTGTCGCCCCGATTATACAAGCACCATGACAACACTCAAGAAGGGGGTTGTCGCTCTGATCCCTGCCCACTCCATTCTAGTTGTCTCCCAACAGCGGGCTATGGGGGGTAGTCTTAATGGAATGAAGTGAAGGAAAGCAAATTGAGAAACAACTTACTTGGGAGACATGGATGAGTGGCCTAGCCACTTGGTTGAAATTAAGCAAGATTTATTGATTAGATTAGATTTTCTATTATGAGACCAATGCCTTAATGGAGTCATAAATCCTTGCTTCTTATAAATTGGAACCAAATGACCGAATGGACACCCGCTGCTTGAATGATACCTATATGATATGCAAATCCTAGGACCTATGTGAGATGCAGTGATCTTGGTAAATTTTAGTTAAATGCCTAGTCTAAGGGTAACCTTCCCTTAACTATTTTGAAGTTGGGCTCCAAGGTAGGTTGTGGGAAGCAGGCCAACAGGAAGTAGGCTAGGGCCTAATTAACGATACCTTCTGTTGTGCTCCTATCACCTGATGCCTTCGGTGCTACAGAGGCTGTGGCTCTAACGACTGCAAGGTCACCGTGTTAACCACCGAAGAGTTTCCGAGGCCCCTCAAGCTAGATAAGAAGGCTTTTCCAATGTCTCTATCAACCTAGCTTATGCTAGGAAGTAAATTGTTAGTGCAAATATAAATTTAGTATGCTTGTGCAAGAGATTATGAGTGATATTTATCTTGAGTTAAGTTTTTCTTAAGTTGTTTAAGTACTTAATTAGAATCATTTTAAGAGTACTTAACAATAGTGAATTGCAATCTTAGACAAGATAAAATGCTTGGAGATACAAGAATAAACTTCAACAATATTCCACAAGATACCAAGTAACCCAAGATGCCAAATGTTTAAAATAGTCAATCAAGATGTTGATCATAGATTTATGACAGTTTATGCCCACAATACTACTTCAGAAAATTCAGATCTTATCAATGTTGTAACAGCAGTGCATACAGCTTGAGTGGGCCTAATGGTTAAGAGCATGTGGTTCCTCCTAAGAGGTCACAGGTTTAAAACCAGAGGGGTGTAGAGTATGTATGCCTTCGTAGACTTAGTAGCCAAATCGTTGCGCGGAGGTGGGTTCCTTGTCCCACAAACAAGGGGGTCTCACACACAAATTTGGTGTCTGGCTTGGCCGTGACCTTAAAAATGGATATTATTATTTATTATTATTATATAAACCACTTCAAATGATAAAACTTGCCCAACACATAAAACACCGAAATTCTAATGACCAGCAAATGTAATTCAGCTTGTTTAGATCACTTTAAGATGATGTATTCAGTAAAATTTCATATATGATTTCTTGATTTGCAGCAGTAAATAAAGACAGATCAGCAAGATAAAACTACCAAAAATAGATGGCCAATATGCCCAAAAATAGCAAAATGCACTAGAACTTGAAAATTTCAATTTTAGGGCTTTTAGAGAGTTTGACTCTGCAATTTTCAGAACTGATATGTTTATTACAGCAGTGAGTTAACCACATTTCAGAAAATTAATCAAACTTAAGATGATGCCCAATATTTCCAAAAATAGAAAAAATTTCAATTTTTGGCCCTTATTAAGTATTTGATTCAGAAATTTCAGATCTGCAGAAAATTTCAGTTATGCAGAAAAATCCAACAAGCTTAAATTTTGGATCTAAGCCAAAACTCATACCCAAGAGGCCAAGGTTTGTGAAAATGAAGATTTTGCAATTTTAAATGACTTTGACTATTTAGTTTGTGATTTTAGGGCCTAACTATTAGTAATTTGCTTGTTGTAATAAAACTGCAAAAAACAAGGGTTTAGAGGCCAAACCCTAGGCCCAAGGACTTGAAGATCCCACCGTTGAAACTTTGGGATCACATTGCCACTTGAAAAATAAAAATTTTGAGACCTTAAGCCTGCAAAATCGCCAAGTACTTAGTTTTAAAACTTCAGTTTAGAATTTTGGATCAATTTTGGGGCAAAAGAAGCCAAGAATTGGAGAACAAGGCTAAGGGAGGCAAATTTGCAGGGATAAATGGGCTAGGATGATAAATCGGGGCACAAGGATGAAGAATACGGCCTCAAAGGGCCAACGCTATGCTTAATGAGACTAGTGTTTGGGAAAAAGAAGGTATGGAGGCCTAGGGCAAGGCCTGAGGCCTAAAGGCCAAGGAAAGGGAGTTGCAAGCCCTTCGAGGGTTGCGGGCTAGGGAGAGAGGAGAAGAGGGCTGAGGGAGGAGGCTGAAGGAGGACGGAGGAGGGAGGAAGGCCGAGGGAGGAGGGTCAAGAAGAGAGGTCGAGGAGGATGGAGGGCCAAGGAGAGGGAGTGGAGGAAGGCCGAGGGCCGAGGACTCAAAAACCCACAAGGCCTAAACAAGGCCCTAAACCAAGACGATGAAGGGAGGAAGGCTGACACTAAGGCCTAGGAAGGCAAATTCGGGCCCAGAAGTCCCAAAAAGGTTGAAACCCTTGCTCAAAAAATTTATGCTTTAGCTCCTTTGATTTTCCAAAAAAAAATTGTGGGAAACCTGCAAAAAAATTCTAAGAGACTAGATCTTACCCTCAAGGGCCTAGATCTAGCTCTTCTCCCAGTTGGTTTCTCGATCTAACCTGCAAAAATGAAAATAGAACAAACCCCAATATATACAAAAATAAAACTAAAGGCCTAGCCCAAATTAGAAAAAATATTTTACAAATTTAAATTTACAAAATATACATGGGTTTTCAAATGGATTTTGAGAAAATAATTTTTATGATATTTTTTCCTTGAAATAATGGCTAAAACGCTTCAAAAAAATTAATGCTCATTATAGCCCAAGCGAAGATTCAATCCACCATATAAAAACTAGAGATCCAAGCAAAGTAACCCTTGCCTGCAGTCTATGAACTTGGAAAACAAAGATTGAGTACCTGCACACACTATGTATTATCTCAAAATAACAACATAAAACACCACATAGGAAGCTCGTAGCCAATACATACCAGAGATCAGCGACAATAACACCTCGAGTTGCACCCCAAAGTCTTTTATTATAGTAGAAAAAATAGTTCTCGGCGGGACAATAGTTTACAAAATGCTTCAGCAACAATTCTAACCAGAGATCAAGATGACTAGAGACTCAACTGACTCTCTAATTTATAAATGAATCCTCCAAATGGAAAAATAACGTCTAGTTTCTTTGATCCTCGTCAAAATAATCTTGGTCATTGATAAACACTTCAAAATATTTTAACCTTGGCCCTTAATTTTTTATTTTTGAAGAATTTTCGAATTTATCATTTAATTTCATTTTAATTAGCTCAAAATTAATTATTTTGAACTAATTTCCTCAAAATTTTGACTTTGATTTAACCACCAAAGTCCAAGGGTCTAAATTTTCTTGAAATATACAATATTCCCTTGGTGGAGGACCTTTAAAAATTAACACTTTTAAGACCCGTGAATTTTTCCATTTGGATAATTTATTTTCCTAAGACATTTTAATTTGACTCTAATTAATTAATTTTTTGGATTAGGATTTTATTTTATTTTGCCAGAAAAAATAATTAATATACACACGAGGGGATTAACTATTTTTCCAACCCTCTAATACATATGATCTTTCATTTACAAAACTCAAAGAAGGAATACACATTCATCTTAGACCCTCAAGTCACATAACCCATCTATGACTCAATATGATCCAGTAAACTAAGTGATTTGTAAAAAAATAATTAAGCCAATTAACTTAAATTATTCTCAAACCACTTTTACATCAGACTCGACTAAAACACTAGGACTCACCAAATAATCCAACAATAAGTTTCACCCTAGCTTTGGAGGTTTAAGTTGGAGGGAAAAAACTCTTCTAATTAGTCATGTCGAAAAACACGGGTAATCAGTGAGGTTAAAAAAACCTCCTAGGATGGAATTCATCATCAAATTATAACCTTACCTAGGTTGTTACATAAACTCAAGGTTTTACTAAGATCATTTACAATATATAACTTGCATAATGGGATGACCATGACATATGGACTACTGATATGTGATCCGACTCTTGTTGAAAAAGTTGGTATTTCCGCTTCCCCGAAACTTTAACAATTTGAATGCAACAAATCTAATTGATATTTTGGAAATTCGTGACTCGTAGTCGCATTAGTAATGCTCAAGGCAATTCTTCTTATATAATCACTTTTTAAATATCCCTTAGTTTATCCTCCAATCAGCACACACTTTCTCAAATGCAACATTTGATGGCTACCAATGATTATCCATTCAAAACTAAATCAATGTTTAATATCCTAAAACTTTTAACGAACGAACATGAACTTAGCGACCTATACCCTTGATTGGTGATGACATCAGAGTAGTGGCAAGGAGAAATAGATGCATTAAACGGAGAGAGCGGCGAGTACGATGGCACGGCGACGGTTGCTATGGACGATAGCGACATGGACTGCAACAACAATGACTGTGCCTATGGTCGACAACGGCAGTGTCAACGGTCGATGGCAGCCGCTGACACATAGAGTTTTCCCTTCCCTCTGTTGGATGGCAGCAGTGTCGAGCAGCCCTGATGGGGTCTATTGTTGCGTTTATTTTTATTTTTAATTTATTTTATTTTTATAGTATATAATAGCTTTTTATTTTAATATATATAACTCTTTTTATTTTGTCTATACTCTTTCTTTATCTTTTTTTTCTTTATAATTCTATTTCTCTCTCTTTCTTTCTTTCTCTTTTCTTTTCTTTTCTTTTCCTATAGTTTCTTTATATATATATATATTGACCAAAGGTCAATTTCAACTTCTGATGGCCAAAGGCCCAAATCAAACTCACTGTTGAGCTATAGAAGAAACTCCAAAATCATCGAGTATGCGGTAAAAGCTTGGCCAATGGCCGTGATTGAAGAACAAGGCTCTAATACCAATGTGATGAACAAGGTGTATATGCAATGGAATAATCAAAATATCTAGAATATAAGAATGTCCATCATGGGAAGAGTAATATATTCATATAAGGATTTTTTAATACAGGTGATATGAGATATATGAGATATTATTACAAATGAGGGCTCGCTTATAAAGTGCCCCTTCATGAATGGTCATGTCTTTACAGACATGTTTTTTCAGTATACTAATCCTTATTTAATTAACCATTATTTATGATTATTAATATTTATATTATTGTATTATTTTTTTATTATTATATTATTTTTATTTTTATTATTATATTATTTTACATATATTATATTCAGACAATAATTTTAACTTCTAGGGTTCTACCTCTTTGCTCTTATCCACAAGCATTACATAACCAACTTAAGAGAGGCATTCATTTGACCCCAATAGCCCTAGTGGAGATAAGCATTGAAGTCCTAATCCAACAACCAACTTTTTTTCTAAAATTTAAGTTTTTGCCTTTTATTTATTTCTATTATTCAAAAAAACCTAAAAATGGGAAAAACAAAAATAAAACAACAGAAAAATCTAACCATAAAAAATAAAAAGTAAACTGTTGAAAATTTTTCATTATTATCTAGAAGAAATTTCATGGATTATATTTTTTATCTAGACAATTTTCTTGGGATTTGTGCCATATTGATAATATAGAAGCCCGAGGAAAAGAGGCTCTCTTGTTTTATGCTTTTAATGTTTATCTAACGCCATTTTGAGAGCTTGGAAGATGTCTTCACAATTTTGAATTTCTATTACAACAATATCTTCCCAAGGATTGGTAAGGCTCCTTGCTTGGGGTTTCGTGAAAGAGTTTGTTTCTAACCCCTTAAAGCTCTAGTTTCATTTATGGAGTATTTTAATTGCATATTATCAATATTTGGAAGTGTTTAAAGCTTCCCTAAGTGTTGCAAAAGGTTTTATCTTGATTAGGGCATTTTCCAATTCTGACCCTAGGTGGATTGGACCCCCTTTCATGCAAGTTTGGTTCAGATTGTTGTAGTTTACCATTTACTTGCATTTTTACTATCATTGGGCTGTATTTTCATTCTTATTTCACTTCCCAAGCTTAAGCACCCAAGAAGCCATCATCCTATGTGTTTTCACACTTCCAGATTGCTTTGAAGACACTTCAAATCTGGTATTTCTGTGTTTTTTGGTCATTTTGCAGATCTGGAAGTGTAGAACAGTAGCCAGCCTGTCCAAATTAGGTTCCATACAAAGTGACAGCTAAGGACAACTTATCTTACTTGATGTATGCACCCTTCCCTCACTCTTGAGCATTAAAGGTAACCACCTATTGTGTATTTTGAGTGAGCGTTGCATGCTGGTTTCTATTTTCTATAGTTATCATTCATATATGATACTTAGCATTTTGTTTCAATTAACTCCTAACCTTCATCGTACTTAGTGTTTTTAGGCACTAATATTTTAAGCTTGTTGGTGAAGTATTTGTAGGTTGGGATACCCCCGGTGGCATTGTAGGAGTTGGCCTAAAGTAAGAGGACATTGCACTAAAGTGATGATGTGTGCATCTCATATATGCTTACCGCTTAGCACCTTGACCAGACTTTGCTGAGGCTGCTAATCCAGGTGATACCAATGGCCATACAATTTTGTTAGTGGATGGACATAAAGAATGGCTTGTGCAAAAACCAGCCAAAAGATTTACAAATTTTAGGTGAAAAGAATATTTTGGCCAGTGCTCTTTATGGGCTAAGGCAAGCCCCAAAAAAAAAGTTATTTAGAACCAATATATTTTGCTAACTAGGTGTAGAAAAGACCAACTTTTTGGAATGCAACTCAATCTCTACATCTACAGTAGGTGGGGTGAGATTTAGTCATCATCAACTTTAATACAATGAATAAGTCAATGGGTAGACAAGTGATTGGTGACACAGCATATTTTGCATGAACCAAATCGGTTACATGTCCTGTGGTCAGATTTATCTCTCACTTTCTTGCAGAGGTAAACACTAATTTTTGGAGTTTAGATAAGAGGGGCGTGCAGTGCTTGGAAGGGACGTCAAAATCTCAGAGTATGGACAATGACATGGAAGATTTCCAGGATGTTGAATTCATCAACATCACCACATTCATTGACTAATCAGGAGTGAGAACCTTGAGCTGTGGGCAAGGTTGTGAGCATCTTATTCAATACACTTAGTGTGGATAAGTTTGTAATTTTCTGGCACACGTTTCTGATATGACCATTATAGGATGGTGCTATGATTAGCATAGTCTAATAGTCATACTGTCATGTTTATTAGGTGTTAGTATAAGTCGTATGTCACATTAATAGATATGTTTAAAACATGTAATGTGTTCATCAAGCTTTAGTTATGTATTAAAACAATGCTAGTTGGTTGTACACGTGATTCTCTCTCTCATGAGACATTAGAGTTTGCTATCTCATTTTTTATAATAAATGAATAATATCAAGTTTCCCTTCCCTCTTTGCATCTTTTTGACATAATAATGTGAGTGTTCAATATTTATAAATGATTTATATACACCCCTCACATGAACAGGGGTGAACATGTCCAATTCCATCCCCTTATATTTTGAAATCTTTCACATCAAATCATATGTATCTTTTTAAGTTTTTAAGCTTCATAAATGCTAGCAATAGAATAAACAGAACCAAAACCAACCCAAATTCTGCAATGAAGAAGAGATAAACAGCACCAGGGCAGCCAGGAGACTTGTAGCCCGAAAAAGAGAAATAAACCCTAGCACAAGTGCGCTAGTGCGCTAGAGAGAGAAATAACCCAAGGACAAGATAAGCCAAAACAAAATCAAGAGAGCACAATGTTTTAAGCTGTGCTTCAGCTAAATCACTAATATAAGAACCAATGAATTATCACCATATATAAAATACAAATGGGAGTTTGTGCATTTATAATTTTATAAACAACAGAAGAGGTATGACACCTTCCCCGAAAAGGGATTATGAGCCTACGTTGAGTTGACTAAATTGGCATTTGCGAAACCTAGAACATAATATAAATTTACTAATAATGTCATTCGTGCCAAATGTGTAAATTACAACCTTAATTTCAGCATCCCCCCTTAAGCTGAATAGAGGGGCACAAAAAGAAGTCATTGCATCACAAATATTAACTTTTGCCCTTAATGTGGAACAAGAGCCACATAGAGATGTCATGACACATCATTCCCCATAGCAAGCACCATCTCGCTCCCTGAGGTACCCAACAAGATCACTAGGGCAGAAATTGGGCTCTAGGCATTTAGAGGTGGATAGAGATTGAATTTGGTGAGCATCTTATTTAATATTATATTATTAACCATGGAAATAAAATCCTTCAATGGAGGAGACACGTTATGGTGTAGAAATTCATGCACATGGGCAAATTGATGGAAAACTGAAATTTCATCTTCCTCCTAGAAGGCTTCCTAGATCTTAGCCCTAGAATTTTCAGTCTTTAGGACTGCTGTAGATTAAAGTATAAAATCAGCAACAAGAAGATCACAATTTCAAACAGCCCCAAACTTGCTAGAAATTCAAGGAGAAAGGATAGCAAACAAAAAGATAAGTTTCAACCCCTTCTAAGGAAACTTAACAGCCCTTAATCAGATCTTAAAATGGAACTTTACAGTGGTAATTACAGTAGTTAACAGGAGTGAAATCATCCCCTTATATTTTTTCTTAGATGTCAAATCACTTAACAATTTTTCCCTTTTACTTACGTCTTGTTGTAGCCCGGATTGTACAGGCACCGTGACAACCGCTCAGGGCGGGGGCTGTCACTCTGATCCCCGCCCACTCCGTTCTAGTTGTCTCCCAACAACAGGCTATGGGGGGTGGTCCCTATGGAATGAGGTGAAGAAAAACAAGTTGGAAACCAACTTATTTGGGAGACACAGATAAGTGGCCTACTTACTTGGTTAAATTTAGCGAGATTAATGATTAGATTAGATTTTAAGTATGAGACCAGTGCTTTAATGGAGTCACAATTCTTGCTTATGATAAATTTAAGGCTAAGCGACTCGATGGACACCCGCTGCTTGAATGATTAACTAACCTATATGATATGCAAGTCCTAGGACCTGTTGACCACTGAAGTGGCACCTGATAATTATATGAAGACTCCATGCCCAAGGATGATCCAAAAGACATTTGTACTATCAGATATCGTCAGTGAACAGAGTTTTTTAACTCTACTTCTATCTTCTCATAATCTTTCTTGTACCCAGATTCCACACCCTACAGGGAATTGTAACAAGTGATACTAGTAATGATGAGTTTTGAGTCTAGAACAGGCCTAGGATGTTGGGACTCGATCAACAAACAAGTACACCTTGGAGTGTTTTTTTTATCTAGTTAATTATCCCTTCTTTTTCAGAGGCGGATAATTTTCTAAATTTTTCCCTCACGTTTTACCCCAAAGCCGGGGTGACGGTTTGAAGGTTGAGCCCCTGACACATCTTAGTGTCTAGAGTCAATGTATATTACCATACTAGATCACACAAAAAAATTTGTGGAATTTGATTAGGTCTAGGTAGTCATTTTTTAATTTTTTAGATTTCCCGCAAGTCAAAAATTACAAATAAAATTGTATTTAAATTGTAATAAGTGTAGTCTAGAGAAGTCGTATGGGGTATGAGTAATCAAATTTACACCTCTCACCCTCAACTTTCTACTGTGACACACTTTGAGGGGTTAATAATGTGTTTTGGACCCTCAAAACCCACTTTTCCTAAGTTTAGCGGGAAATCTGGCAATTAATTAAGCCATAAATTAAATAAATGGAAAAAAATAAATATCCATACATGCTAAATGTTGTGGAAATGAGGTGGAAAATTATGGGGGAGTTAAAGTGAAGTCCCAAGGTGATGTGGACTTCTAAAATCAAGGAAAAGACATGTGCTCAAATAAAATCGAATTTCAGGCATTAAATGAAAACGCTGCTTGGAAATTCGAATTTGTGAAGTTAATGCACATTTGAGAGGATTTGGGAGAATATTTGGTGGAGATTTTTGTGGGAAATTGTCCCCACATGAGTTATTCAGAGAAAAAAGCTTCATAGATTATATTAAGTCAATACAAAAAACCATGATAGGATACAAAAAAGAGCAACTTGTGAAGCCACGAAACAAAACCATCACTTGATGGAAACATGAAGAGCAGATGTGCGTAAGAGCATCTAGAACAGAAGACACATAGTTTTATCAGAAAAGGACTAAGAGAGCCAAATACAAAACATCCAGAACCTGGCGCAGATTCAAAGCAATAGAGCACAAGAAAGCATATGCTGATAGAAGCTTGTTGCAACAAATCCATCATATATACCGAGGACAAAAAACACCACAGCCATAAGACGGGCCCAAACTATTTGGGCAGCTTTTTTGGGATTGAGTCAAAGATTGCGATAATGTTATGCACTAAGTCACCTGACACGGGGATCCGGGACACGTAGGATTCGAGATTCGTGGTGTTGGATTCAGACATGCTGACCCCCCGAAATAGGACACATTAGGACACGTTATATATTATT